>JAXBDA010004753.1:0-22093 GCA_036023075.1 Gaultheria prostrata
TGTTGAGTTTGGATTTTTAAATGAATTGATGATTTTTTTTAGAATAAGTTGAAAATCCGTGGACAAATCCGGAACCGATCCGTGACTCGCGGATCGGATTGGAACCGAACCGTGGGACTTTTGGATTTGACACGGATTCTATTTTAAAAAAACCGTGACTCACGGATTAGGATTGGATTGGATTTATGTCAATCCGGACCGATCCGGACCGTGAACACCCCTATATGCAACTATCACAAGAGCAATATTTGTACAAAAGTACCTGTAGCCGCCCGCCACGGAGTGAAACTCACCGAGGCGCACTGACACCTCTGTAGTGCATTTAAATAGCAATTCTATAGGAGGTCTCTCATATCTATAATATCTTGAGTGTATCTTGTAGTAGTACAATTTTAGTTTTTGAATGACTACCCTAACAAAAAATCCTGAAGCCGCCATTGGAGAGAAAGAGAGAGAGGTGGACAGTGATGCAGATAGACATTTATATTATACGAATGTAATCAAAGTGGTTGAGAGTGGCGTATTACCAGTGAAATCTTAAGCAATAAGGAACTCCCATTCACCTCCACCCTCTATAAATGAAACTGCAGTTCCCTCTTCAATTTGCATCTGAATAGAAACACAGAAATTTTAGCTACAGCAAATAGTACTTCCCTCTTGTTTTTTACGCCTCAGTCTTTTATCAAACAAATCACACACACCGCATGGAAATGGATGCTCCAGGATCTCAGGATATGTCATACATGGAACATGTCCAGAAAAGACATTCGGAGAAAGGCTGCCTCTATGCTGTGTATTTTTCTATTCCTTCTCATATTTTACCCGTGAAACCAAAAAAAAAGGGGATTGATCTAAATAAATGAAAGCTTTTACAGTAAGGGGAATTGTTTTAAAAAACCGGATTGAAGAAGATAACAGTCGTCGTGTTTCTATGCAATTTTATTCCTTCCACATTATTTTCACGACATTTTTTTGGATGCAGTGTGTTCACGGCGTGTTGCTGCTTTTGTTGCTACGAGACTTGCGAATGTTGTTTGGACATTCTGTGTTGCAATTGCTCCTAGTGTCTCAGAAGGGATTGCTATGTGTTATGTGTCTGTTTCATACTTATTTCATTGTCATTCCTCTGGGAACTTTTTCTCCTTTTCAGTTATCTTTGGTTACTTTGAGTGACCAAGAGTCTTTGTGAATTTGGATCTGTATGAAATAAAGATGGTGTTCTGTTTTACTTCTAACAAAATTAAAGGTCACAAACTTGGCTAATCCATACACATTTATTGAGCAGTTGGTCTTTAAGGATGTGGTGGGTTTTATAGGTGGAATCGGATCCTCTCCGGTCCTACTTTTGGACTATGAGTAAACAGTCAAATCTGGACCTCCACTGCTGCAATTAATGGTTTGGATTCGCTGAAAAACTCTTCCAGGAAAGAGTTTTTGAGTAAATCTAAACCATTGATTGCAACAATGGAGGGACCAGATTACATTCAGGACTAGAGAGGATCCAATTCCTTTTTAGGTTCTAGTTCTACTACCAACCATATTAAATGTGAATGGGATAAGCATGAGAGGATTTTCCAATTGTAGTAATCTTCCAGCTCATTTGCATCCAACTTTGCCTGAAATTGGAGCCATTTAGCAAAAGGGGAGTTTTACGTAGGTTAAGAAAATGGAAGTGCATGTATGGTACCCATCATTTCTACCATGTAGTATTGTCCCGTCACAGCACACAGCACAGCCAGCCATCTATAGAGGATCTCATCGCACCTATGTCGGGACTGAAGCTAAGGTCCTAGCACGTGTGGGTAGTGTTAGGAGTATGTTTCTTAGTCTAATAGAACAAATTTCATCAAGTACGTATATGTTTCTATCCCAAGTCCCAACCAAACAAAATCAACAAGTTTTAGCTTCTCTGACTTGTTTTCCCTTGCTATACCCAAGTCCCAAATTAATATGGCACTAATAAAGATCAAAACATACGAATCTAGATAAAGACAAAAGAAGAAGGTATGCAAGTCAAGTATACAAACAAAAAGTATGATTTCTCTGTTATTTTATCTTTTGCTTTAGGTAAAGAATAGAGATCAATCACTGCCTTCCCATGTCATTGTTTCTTGTGGAAATCAAATCTCCACCTTCCTTTCTACCAGCTACAGTTATATAATACTACATAATACGCGCGTGATCCACATATGTATTCACATAACATTTTCGAAGTTTTTTTTCTCCAAATTTTGGTGTTGTAGCTTGTTTGCAATGTGCTGCCGCTGTTGCTGCGTTGAGACATGAGTGCTGTTTGGGAGAAGAATTTGGGTGCATGTAGGGTACCACGTGACGTCTGATGTGGTACCCGTTACGCCCTATCACAGCCGTCCATCTATGTTTTGAACGGTTCGGATTTTAAATAAACTTTGGACCATTCAAAACATTTTTCCATCTATTCCATTAATCTAGGTACCCAAGATAATCTCGTGACTTTTGAATGAGAATTGACGTTAATAGTATTTTATTTGTCCAATTAGACCTGTCTAAATGAAGAATCATGCTTCACTAACCCTTCTTTATCATTTGCGCTACCATTATTTATGGCACAGATTGTGTATATATGTGGCTTTACTTACACACTGTGTCGTGTCACCTATGAAGCATGAATACCTATACTGCCATACGGATTAATATAGATATGATACGATTTGGATAATTACCAGAAAGTCTAAAAGATAAGCTAAGTGGCTACTGCAAGGATATGCTAAACTAGAAAATATTTTCATAATCTTGTACTATTTGATTACACATAATTACAAGAACGGTGAAAATCGTCCCCTTCTTTGGCCCAAGTGTTGTATACAAACTTATTCACTTGTTTCATTACAAAATTTTCTGTTGGAACGCATGTAGGATGGAATAAAGGCATTCCAAATTGTATATAAACAAAAAAGGATCATGCAATTTATTCCTCACTACATCTTCCTCTCTAAAAAAATAAGTAAACTAGTAGAAATTTGTAATGTTATTCCTAAAAATATTGCTCAATATCATACAAGAAGTTCCACAATTTAATTTCAAAAACAGTCATATACGTGCCCCCCCCCCCCCCAAAAAAAAAAAAAAATAGAAGATTTACTTAGGTCTCTCGGTTATCTATATCATCTGCCACAGCTTAGCCTAAAATTTCCTTTTTTCTGAACTTTTGTTGCTTTTGAATCAAGTATATGCCGGTTGATCCAAAAAAAAAATAAAAAAATCAAGTATATGCCTTGGCAAGAGTCATGTAAAAGGTAATATACGAAGCACGACCAAAGACAAAATAAAGTTCACTAAGAACGACGAGGATAAATTTGGAAAAGCAAGTTTAGAGTTCTTTTTTTTTTTTTTTTCTCAACTTCGGTCCATGTCTCTGTCCTCTTTCGATTTACTCGTCCAGAAAAATGCTTAATCCCAAATATTTTGCTCGAAAACACAAAAAAAAAACTACTAATTTGGAGAATCAAGTCACAGTTTTAACTTTTAAAGAACAATTTATTTAGCAAAATATCTTGGAATTGCCGGCCTCAACAAGTCAAAGCATTGAAGGAAGACCCTTTGTGGTAGACCAGACATTAATCGATAAGTCCTCCCCAGAATAAATAGAGAGAGAAAAAAGGGACAGAGATGCAGATAATGATATTTATATTTATATTATCCAGGTTTAATGAGAGAGTGGCATATTACTAGTGGTGGATGGAATCTTAGCCTTAGGCAATAAGAAATTCCCCTTCCTCTCCACCCTCTATAAAGGAAACTGCAGGTCTCTCTTCCATTTGCATCTGAATCAACACACGGAAATTTTAGCTACTGGAAATAGTACAACACACACACACACAAACAGAGAGAGAGAGAGAGAGAGAGAGAGAGAGAGAGAGAGAGATGGATGCTCCAGGAGGTCAGGGTATGTCATACATGGACCATGTCAACAAAAGGAAAGAGGAGAAAGGCTGCCTCTATGCCTGGTCTGTATTGTTCTCTTCCTTTCATGTTTTCAATTTTTGAAACAAAAACAAAGAAGAAAACCGTTGTTGGGTTTTTATGCAATTTCTTTTTTTCAGTAAGTTTAGATATTTTTCTTGACCATTTTTCGGCTTTTTTTGGATGCAGCTTGTTCACGGCATGCTGCTGCTTTTGTTGCTTCGAGAGTTGCGAGTGTTGTTTGGACATTCTGTGTTGCAATTGCTCCTAGTGTTTCTCCTCAAAAGGGATTGCTATGTGTTATGCTTGTGTTTCTCTACAAATTCCATTGTTTTTTCTATACCTTTGGTTACCTTGAGTGACCAAGAATCACGAGTTTGTGAATTTGGAATTGTATGAAATAAAAGTGTTGTTATGTTTTACTTCTACTAAAATTAAAGGTCGCGCACATGCACACGCACACGCACAAAGAGCGATTAGCTCATTCAAGATGTGTTTTCTATATTTTGAAGTATAAAAGTGGAAAGTGGTTGCTTTATTTTTCAATTGGATAACCTCATTAGTGCAGAGAGATCTGATCATCCGGATCTACATATTATTAAAGAATAAATAGCAAATTCTGATAGACAATAAAATAAAGAGAGACACATGTAAAGCCAAGGGAACATGAGGATCTGACCGTGATTTGGCCTCTCCAACTCAGCAAAATGCACAACTCACAAAGATTATATGAACATATTTTAGGTGTATTGATTAGTGTATAAATAAACATGGACTTGTCAAATGTATCCTAAATGCTAATACACATAAATGGAAGCTTCAATGGAAATGAGAGGATAAATCGATGAGTATCAAAGGCATGAATGCACCAATCTGTTCCACGAATTCGTTGACCTTGAGCATGGGTTTCTCCATCTAATTTCATGCAGAGGAAATGGAAGATTGCTTCAAATGCAAATGAATAATTACAAAACATGGCAATGATTCAGAAGCAAAAATTGGCAAATCTCTAGCATGAACGAAATAGTATACAGTATTCTCATGGTAACTACTCCCTATGTCCCCAAATTTTGGTCCCTTTTGGGAGTTCGTGCCATTTTTTAATTGATTATATCTCATAATTTACATTGTTTTACGTGATTTTAAAAACATTATCTTATATAACTAATTGAGATCTATCAAACAAGATCCATAATAAATATAAAATTCATTACCGTTTAAAAGTTATGAGTAGTTTTTTTTTTTCCGGTTAGAATAGAACTGGAACCAAAATTGGGGGACGGAGGGAGTATTAAACAGCATCATAATAACCTTTTCTACATTCATGTTTGCATGAAAATTCTGCAAGCAGTATTGATAGGCATAATTGCCAATAGCCATCATATCTTTAGATTAAATGGTACAATCAAGAACCATTTAAGTTTTAATTTTATATCATACCCATTATCCTTATAAGCAAGCCTAAGCCCTTGCAAAACGCAAACAAGACAAGTCCTTTAAAGATCAAGAACCATAACATAAATAAAGCCCTAAAAAGACTATCACTATTCCTACACTAACGTGTGTGTAAGGTATGGGAAGAGTACTTGAGGTGTACCTGAGGATATGGTAGGTGTTACAATGATGCTTGAGACCACGAGAGATGGAGGAGGGGAGAGCTTAGGGCAGTCTTAGAGAGAGAAAGGAGTGGCAGTATGGAGCAATGAACTAGAGGGTAGGAGTGGTAGGTAGGTATTGAATTTAATGTCTCTTGTTTTGAATGCTCCGCAAACTCCTGTTTTTATAGGAGCCTCGAAGCCTTGGAGGCAAGGAAGCGTATCTTCCTCATTAATTCTTTTTGAGGTACAGTTCCTCTTTGAGTGTTATGATCAGAACTGATGTTCTTATCATCAGACTCTCGGAGGCACCGTTAGGTGATATATGGATACCTGTATCATGGCCAGATGGTAGGTATGATACATGCTTCTTATATCGGCGTGTCAGGCGGGATGCTGCAAAGATCTTCTTTCAGATGTCGGTGACGTAGCGCGAGCCCTTCTCTCTCTATGGCCGGTCCTGGAGCTCACCTCGCGGAGGTGAGTCCTGACAATCCCTTCGCTCTAAGCCTCCAAGCCAATACCTCCTTAGGTCCCAAGCGGGTACCCAAGTCCTGCTCCTGACCCGCAGTCTTGTGTAGATTCGCCAGGCTCATGAGAGCCTAATTAGGTGTATAGACATAGGATTCAGAGTGACGTGCTTTGGATGCTCCGTGGAGGAGGCGCCTCAGATGGGGCACCCCGGAGGAGTATCGCGGAGGAGGAATATTCCGGATACCCTCATCTAACATTCAGTAAACATAAAACAAAAACACCTGACTTCAAATCACCCTTCAAACATTTTGCATATTGCTACATAACTATTTTGGCCCCAAACCATATGATAAAACCATTCTAAGAAAACATCCTGACCTCATACATTTTTTCACGAGTTAAAAATTAATTATTCGTTAGCAAAGTAAACAATAGTTTAACGAATAATTAATTTTCATACATTTGCTTGCAAACCAATGACCTTTTCATCCCTGTAAATTACATCGAAGTTGCTTTTTACTTTGTAAAATCTCCCAACAAAAACTTGAGCTAAAAGGCAAGAAACATATCAAGCATACCAAAAATATGGAAAGTCGCAGCCACTAAAACTGAGGCTTGCTCTGATCATGCCCAAAAGAGGCAAGAGGGAAAAGGATGGTTATATTCTTGGTTTGTGTCCCTTTCAAACCCTTTTAGCACATTCAGTTCTTCATAAGAGTTGTGCTAGTATTGATTCTGGTTCTAAAAAAACGGAAGAAAATAACAGATGTTTGACAAAAATAGAAATTTCCCTTTCCTGTTCAGTTACTTATAAAAAATGCTTCAGTCCAAATAATTGCGTTTTACTTTCCTTGTCGAATCCAAGATCCATACAGAAGAATAGTGCAGGAATAAAAATTGCTATCTTTGTGCCCCTTGTTTTTGTATCCCTGACTATTTGTTTCCTGACCTTTTGCATCATTGACACAGTTGGTTCGCATTGTGTTGCTGCTTCCGTTGATACGAGAATTTCGAGTGCTGTTTGGATGTTCTCTACTGGGACTTTGCCCAAGTTCATTTTACTGGAAGCAACCTCTATATGCCATCCATGCAAAGGCTTGTCTCTTTCCTTGTGTGAATAAAGGGTAGTCAGATAAACCAGTGAAGAATGCATTTTGGTTATGGTGTGGCAGATCATTTTACCTAGCTAGCCTTACTTAAACTAATAAATTATAGCAGAAATAAGTTACCTCTACCTCGTTTCATTGTATGGAAAATCAATCAGATGAAAAATGTGATGTGTCCCAACAGTTGCTAACGCCGCGTATGTCCTATGCCCATCACTTTTCGTAAGAAGAGCTCTGAGAGCGACAAGTGTGCCCTAATTAAAATCATGATTTTGCCTTCCAACATAACAAGAAAGAATCCACTACCTAAAGAAAGCACCAATTGCATTCGGATTAGGAATGAGAAAATAGATAGAGGCAGCGAGATTTGACCCATACCTAGAGCAATTATGGATTCAATTTCCAATATTGACTTTAGACATAAGATATGTTTTAAGTATGGATTGTGAAAGAATATTTACTTTAGACATAAGATATGTTTAAGTAGAAAAACTTAGATATAAGATACGATTAGAGATACGTATCTACATTACTTCTAGACAAACTGAGTCGTATGATACACATTTTATTGAATGCGAATTGTATGATTTATTCAAACATAAATCTTTTGACGAAATGTAAGGATCGAAATGAAGCTAATTATTTTGCTATATATGTTTTCTGCCAAAGGCATGGGTTTTTAGCAATAACAATTTTGTTCAAACTTCCGCTTAAACCAACTAATTTTACTACTCGTTCTGTCTAACTAAAAACTAATATTATGTCTTTTAATTGATAATAGTTTTAATAAGCAATAATAAATCTATTAATAAAGTGTTTAAAATCATGCTAAACTTTAAAATTAAAAGATACAAGTTAAGGAGGTCTTGGGTTCGAGGCTGGTTGCGGTGGATTCAATATTTGAAGACTCGCCCACCTTGTTGCTAAAAATAATTTTGGGATAATGTATTTTTGGGATTTTTTTTTTTTTTGTAAAATACTTCAGGTATTAAAGAATTCTTTCAAAACTCATTTTAAGAAAATACGGGATATTACATACTCAGGACCTTCTCTTCTCTAACTGGCTTCTTAATTAGATCATCTAGCTCCATAGGGATAAGAGAAAATACTCTTATTTTATTTCTATCCTTGGGCCATTTGGAAGAATAGAAATGGTGCAGTCTTCTCGGATTTGCCGTTCAATGTGGTGTTAACCATTGCTATGGCTAAGGACTCTACTCAGTGGTTTCTTCGTGTTTCTGGCTGGCTTAGCAAGACCAAAGTACCCTCTACTCCATCTTTTATTAGTAAAGATCATCCAAATTTGGAATATGTTCTCCACGTCAGGTTTCTCCATGTGGATAGTGCTTGGAAAGAGGGTAATGCTTGGAGTGGTCTTAGGTTTACAGCTATCCATCCTGATGGAACATTAATCGCGCAACAAGCCTTATCTACGTATAGTGCCACACCAATTCAAATAGAAATCCAAACAATATATGAAGGTGTTAAATGGACATTATTTCATAATTATAATGTTTATATTTTTTCTGATTGTCTTACTGCCATAATGCATATAGCAGGGAGGGTTAAGTGTCACCATCATGATTCATGACCCATTTTTGTTGCATGCACAACCTGGCAATGGAGATTTTGAAGCTATCTTTTTGTAGGATTTCAAAGGTTGCGCGCGTCAGGATGTCCAGCGAGGTCACTTACTTACTAAGCACACTTTGGCCATTTTTGTTCCTCACCCGGACACCGTTGATGGAAGTACACATTGGCCCTATGTCTGGCTTCTTGTTTCTGTTGCTCATGTTTGGTTGTACTGGATCTATTATGACTTGGTGGTTTGCTTTGATGTTTTAATGAAATTTCTTCCTACTTCTCAAAAAAGAAAAGTAAAGTGATTTTAGCACCTCACTTTTTTAAGTACTACTAGAACTTGTTTATTTACCTCTTATTAAATTGTCTTTTCGGCTCTACTCATGAGAAAAACTTGGGGGCCGGATGAGGGAGAGGATTTTGCACTCCTTTCCGGTTGGTACTCTTCAGGGACGGAGTCAGGATTTTTGTGTAGGGAGGGCGGGCTATATATATGGAGGAGTGGCGGGACTATATAATTTGATGATATTTTTTTTTCAATATAATAGTATGATTTTTTCAAATTGTAACAGAGCCGACAACCCTTACTAGCCCCCAGCTCTATCCTTGGAACCACTGTTACCGAAAACTTGAAAGAGAGAGTTAAAATTAAAGAGAGATTCGGGAGTCAGTGATTACGTTTTTCATTTTTTATTCTGTTCTAGTTAAACGCCTAGAACCTTCATGAAAACATGATCAAACGGCTGCAGAGGTTGTTTTATTTGTATGTCTAGACATTTTACCAAAACAAAACCGCTCTGTTTTATTATAGATTATTTTCATGTGAAGCAAAATTAAACCGATCATAGTTGCATTTGACGATCCAAACTAATTTATTTTGTCGGTCCTAGCGTGAAAGTATCCCATTCGAAAAATTAAATTTCTCGGACAGTAAATTTTACTTGAATAAACTATATTTGTTTTACGAACAATGAATTGTCAGTCTATTCGTTAATTTGAACAGCCCATCATTCTTAAAATAAATATGTTTTGACCATTTCTTTTACCAATGTCTAACATGTTTAATTTGACACATTTTTTTGGTTACAGCCTTACAGGATTTACACATCAAAGTAGATGAAATGAATGATTCGAATGATCAAATAAAATTGTAATACGTCTATGTTACGTCACACGATAAGATTCTCATTGAAAATTTGGAAGAATAAGACAACGGTTCTTTACACTAAAATCCAACTGATATACACATCTGTTATGTTTTTTTTTTTTCGTGTTTATTTAATTTTTTCCCTACATATGGAAATAAGAGTTCCAGACGTTTATTTCACTCATTTATGGGTTACCTGTTATTATCAGCTTTGATTACTTTGTTTAAATGCCTTGACAAATAAGTTTTAGCTTTAGATAATAACAAGAATGCAAAATTATAAAAATGAAAAACCACGTACTCCTCACATCCTAGACATGAGCCTCGTGCTCTATTCGTATACTCTGTTTAAGGAATGATAATTTCAAAACAAACTGAAAAAGTGCTCCGAAAATAGTGAGTCAGAGAAATGAAAAAACATTTGAAGTTATGGAGTCAAGATTTTTGCGTACGGAGGGCGGACTATCTATACAGAGGAAAGGCGAGGCTATAATATATATATATATTTTTCAATGTAATATTAAAAAAAATTGAAATTGTAGAAGGGGCGACAGGGCTAAAGGACAAAAATTTCAATGGACCTAAGATGGGAAAAAGTGAAAGCAGCCTAAAAAATTTCACTTCTAAAAGTAAATTTCATTTTAAGATCTTAGAAAAGTTATTGCAGCTAGGAAGAACCACAAGAGCTAATCCAATCAAATAGGTGAAAATCAAGATTTTCACGCATGCTTATATGTCCTCGTAAATTTTTAATCTGAAAAAAAAAAAAAAAAGGTATCGCAAATTGAGAAATTTCACATATTCTTTTACCACACTTTGACATTAACCTGAGGTATGAGAACATTGTTGCAGTAATAAATTGTTGCACTTTATACATGAATATAGAGGTTTGCAAAGAGAAAAGATCCCTTTCAAAAAAAAAAAAAAAAAAAGGATCATTCTCACCATTCTTGGAAAGAAGCAACTTCACCGAGCGGCGTTGTCTAATTAATTGATTCTTTTTTATATAGTACAATATCACAATATTCTTGAAGGTTATAGTGTCATCTAAGTAGCAACCATATTAGCATTACATATAGCTTTGAAAGAGCAATTAGCATGCATAGCCTTAAGATTGGGGATTAAGGGCTAATAAAATTTGAAACCTTTGAAAATAGATTTTTCCATCTCTTAGGCTCATAATTATTGAGACACGCACTTGTTGGATATACATTTCTCGTCTTTAATGGATATATATTTAGGAAATCTTTTTAACATGCTTTATTCGATCGATCATAACGTCTGAACACGTACAAAACTAGGATTGTAGTCCTGTAATCTTGGTCAAGCTTATAATGAGGAGACATGTAATCTCATGAAACGAGTAACATATCACATAATTGACATGGAACATTAATGCTGCATAAGTATTGTTATTTAAGGTTTTATGAGTTTGATCATCCTACAGTTATATAAGCATCATTACACAAAAAGCAATATTAAAGCTGTAGCCTTACAACATAAAAAATGGTCGGATTGGCTAACGAAGTTGTGTTGTGTTGATAGGTCGTTTTCGTACCAAAAATATAATTTATAAAACAAGGAATTAACTAATATCCCGAAGAATAGTGGTTAAGTCCGAGATCGATTAGCAGGGACAAATTGGCTAAATTACGTTATTTTCGATGAACTTTTAATTTAATTCTAAGAAAACAATTGGTTGAGATTTGATTTGGGAAAGCTGACTAATTAAAGAAAACATAAATTAAATAAGATGAAGATGATGAGAGAAAAAGTCTAGGGTTTTGAGTCCACCCCAACCGCATAACCATGTATTCGCATAAACCAGGTTCTTATTCAAATCGATAAATAATTATCGCTAGGGCTTGCAATCCCTATCGATAATTGCCAAGAGGATATTTGTGATTGTTAAAAGGCATAGACTATCCCATAGCACGGACCATCTCACTGGCACAGTGTCATGCCGCCCAACGGCATGATCCGTCTTACGAGCATAATCTATCTCAGAACTCCAAGCACAACATTAAAAACAATTATATGAACGAGTATTTGAAACCGCAAATACAAATACGCAACTGATTGAAAGAATTAAATAATTAAACCAAGTTCTGATCATATATTCCGAATAAAAATCCTAGTTTATACAAAATACATCGTTACTTGAAGCGGGGCTTCATCTTCCCCCCTAGATGGGTGGTTTAGCCGGACATCGCGACTGCCAAACTGCGGCTGCAGTTCTTCGTTTCTGCCTCTGTTCCGTAGTATACGTGAATACCTCCTCAATTAAACCCATTGCCTTTATTTATTTGCAACCGAAAATCCATATGGAAGAAGGATTTCTTTCCTTTTAAAACTCTTTTTCCTTTGGCAATGTCCAAGTACATATGTGTTTCCTTTAGGAAGCTAGGAAATTGATTCAGCGCTTCTCGTTATCTCGTGTACTCTTGATCCTTTCTCTTGATTGAATTCATTGCGATCGACTATGCTTTGACACCTTGTAAATTCAACCATTAACTGATTAAGCCTCCAAATACCTATAACACAAAAAGAAAAGAAGTTAAATTCCAAGTAACAATATAAATGGACATAACAATGATAAATTAGGGGTGCTAAAGTGAACATTTACGCACCTAACATGTGCCAATCTAGCCAACAATCCAACCACTTAAAAAACATATTATCACGTATCTCAAGAGGAAATAAGGGTGCTATAGAGTGTCCATGTAAGGCGGCATCTGAACCGTTGATCTCAGCAAGAGGACCTTCCAAAGGCGCCCTACAACACTCCTGGATCCATGGCGAGCGGACCTTCCAAGATATTAATGACTATTTTACAAACCCTGACATAAACATTCACCCTTATATTTCAAAAACCCCTTTGTCAATCTTGGTGATATGCAGTGATGTGGGTACCTGTTTTCACTATACTTTATCCTATCGGCCTATATGGAACCCATTTTCGTATGGATTCGAGTATTCACATATTCTCTATTATAGCAAACGAAAATCGAATAAGCTACATTAAATAATTTTAGTTGAGCTTGTTGAAAATGATCACCAATGCGGTCATGAAAATATTCTTGAGCATCTGTACCTCCAAAAACAAAAAATCCCCCACAAAAAAATCCACCCCAAAACGGAAAATCGAACTTGGGCTTATTAACCTTTTTGTTTGGTCCCCAAAGTATTAATCGCGTCTCAATTTAGTCCTCAATGTTTAAAATTGCTGACATTTAGTCCCCCACTTTCAACATTCGTACCAATCAGATCGCCAACACAAACTCCGTTACCCCAATCCGTCAAAACAAGGGGCAACGTCATCTTTTTTCACACTTAGAAAACAAACAGCTACTTTTGGAAAAACAGTTTTTTAAAAAGAAATTGAAAAGAGTATGTAAAATTTTTTTTGAAAAAGGAACGTGTTGAAAAAAAAATCAATTTCTAAAAACATTAATCGAGAACAGAATTTTTTCAGAAACATTTTTTGATTGAAAAAAACTACTTTTCCAAAAACATATACTGAAAATAGTTTTTTTTAGCGAAATTGAAAAATAGTATTTAAAAAAAAACATTTTGAAAAAGAAAGTTTTGGAAAAAAAAAAAACTATGCGAATATATAGACAAAATGGGTACAATTACCTATTGATAACTGTGTGGGGCCCACTCCGAGGTCCCATATAAACAATCCGAGCTGTCTATTAATTTCAAAATAATTTTTCAAAATGTTCTATTTTTCACTTTCTCTAAAATACTCCAAAATATATTTTTCAAAAATTAGTTTTTTTAAAAAAAAATAAAAACTGGTTTCAAAAATGTTTTTTAAAAAAATTATGTTCTCGAAAAGATTTTATTTTCAAAACTTTCCTTTTTCAAAATGTTTTTTAAATATTTTTTCAATTTATTTACAAAACTATTCTTCAATATTTTTTTGAAAAAGTAGCTCTTTTAAACAAATACCTATTTTTTAAAAAAAATTGTGTGAAACGACAACGTTGCCCCTTGTTTGACAGATTGGGGTAACAAAGTTTGGGTTGGGGACTTGATTGATACAAATGTTGAACATTGGGGACTAAATGTCAGCAATTTTTAGATTGGGGACTAAACTGAGACGCGGTTAATTCTTTGGGGACCAAAAAGGTTAATAAGTGAACTCCAATTACTATTCTTCAACTTTTAAAAATTTCATCCTTTTCTCTCAAAACCAAATTTAAAATTATCAATGTTATTAAATTTACTAAATATTTGACGACTGGTCTCATTTTAAAGGTATTTTGCAATAAAATGAAGAAGGTTCTTCATTTTTTGAATGATCTTTCGAATGTTAATTATAAAAAATGGTTATTCATTTTAAAGAACTCAAATGAAGTATGATTGGAGGAGGGAGGTTCTCAGAATGAAAATATGAGGAACCAAAATGAAGATTTGAAGTACGGTTGGAGTTGCTTTTTTAACCGAACAATTATCTTTCAACTGAACAATTCTGCACTAACTAAAGTTTTGGAATGTCCTACCAAAACTAACCCTTGAATCGTGAATATAAAGTCCTACTTTCTCCATTGGCATACACAAAAGTGGGTTTATCTCACTTCTGGTGGTGCAGAAGTGTTCAATTAAAATAAAAAGAATAAATTTTGCTGAGAATGTTTTAGTTGGAATCAAAGATTAGTTTTCAGTATTTACCCCCCAAAAAAAAGGATTAGTATCCAGCATGTTTCATGCCAACATCTTCATAAAAAAGAAAGTGTGACAGCCTAATGAACAGTGTTAAATACTCTATTTTTGAATACTTTCTTATAGACCGGTGTTCTAAAAGTCGGCCGCCTAGTCCCTACCAGGCACTATGCGGTGGTCCAATGCCTAGATTAGGAAACCGACTCATTGGTGCCTAGTCTCCACGTAGGGCACTAGGAGCCCGACTAGTTGGCACCTAGGCCCTTGTCGCCCCTTCTCTGCCCGACTATTGCCTAGCAGATTTTAGAACATTGAGAGAGAGAGAGAGAGAGAGCGAGAGAGAGAGAGAGAGAGAGAGAGAGAAGACACACAAACACAGAGGGGTCCAAAATAAAGGATATTGTTCGACAGAAAGTAGCCATAACCATAAGAAACTGAGTTACAATCAGTGGACATAAAAACAGTCCATCCAGTTGATGCCTTGGCAACAAAAACAAAAATATACAATCAATTACCTTAACGGTTAAGGCTTAACCAAACAACCAAAGTGTTTCTCTGTCAGTTGACTAGCAAGTTGGCAGAAAGAGAAATTTCAACACTTAGGGGGAGCTTAGACATTCTAGATCTACGCTTTCAACTTACAAAGACATGTTTGGAAGAACCAAACCCAACTGTTCTGTAAAAGAATTATTAACAGAGAATTGAGATCGAGAAAAAAAAATGAACTGGACCCGAATAGATATGAACGGAGAAGAAAAATGGAAACCAGGTTTAGGATTAGACATCAGATACAACCTCAAGGAAGAGAGGCCAAAATCAGTACGAAACTCTCATCTTGTTGGGTGCATTATCGTTAGCACACTCCATAGCAACGGTAAATCATCCGTACTGTCCTTAGAAAAGTGTTTCAAGAAGTGCCGGGGAAGTCAAAGCTGCTACAGATTTATACTGCTATGATAATGAAAGTAAAAATACTTTTTGTTAGAATCCAGCCATCAAATTGCATGAAATGGTATTGCAGATCAAGCATGGTTATCTTCTAGAACACTCAAACGCAATTCTATTTCCATACCTTATCTTGCCTGTACTTTGAACGTATAGCATTGAGAGGGCAACCGTCGGAGTTCAATTGTAAACCTTGTAATGCATGAACTGCAGTTTTTAAATCTGATGCCTTATAGTTGGTGTAGTGTTCCAATGTCGCATTCTGGAATTTATCAGAAATCAAGAACAAAGTAAGAAATCTCTACTAACTAGTGCTCGACTTCGGAAAGAAATAAACAAAAGCAAGTGACACAAACCCATGGGTGACTTGACTGATCTAGTGTCCATCTGGCTAGGAATAAGGCTGATGCAGCAATTACAGAAGGAAGGAATTTCAGGAACTCATAATCAACCAATGTGAGTTCTGCTAGATAATTGGCTAAAAATTCTAATTCAAGACTAGGGGTCTGCAACCAAAACAAATGATTGACCATACAAAGTTAGTATATCTTCGAACAGAAAATAGCAAAAACTCCTGAAATAAGGCCTAAACCATCAATAGTACCACCTTGTACGAGGCTTGTGCTGCTCGTAAGAATCTCCTGTAAAGAGTAAATTTTGCATAATCATTTCCATTGGCCTAATGGATTATATAGAGGCTACAAGTAATGAAGACGTGTATATATAAGGTAGCTGAAGTACCTCAGGAAAGATTTTGCAGTGGGAGTTGAAAGTTGAAAGGCCAAATAGTTCAAAACTTGACTCTCCATTTTGAGGACCTGTCAATTCACTTGGTAAGCTAAGCTGATACAACCAATAGGCAGACGGCATTATTTCGGGCAACGAAATAAAGATGTAGAATAAAGAAACAGAATATTGAATGGGCTGAGTGGTGAGTAAGAGTCATCCCTTACATCCGTAGTGTTTTGCAGTTTTATGTACGTTATTATGTACAAAACCCTGCTCTATGAATGATAACTGATAAGAAATGCATGTGCATGTCACATATGGTGTTACAACTATATACGCGAATTGCATCATAATGCCTATACTAGGGAGCAAAGACAGAAGGGAGCATACATTTTTTGGGGAATAACAGTTACAAAGAAATCATCTCCTTTGCATCACTCGTGATGGCCAACTTGATGCTATTCAGAGAAATTCAACAGTTGGAAATTTACTTGATTCTTTTGAAATTTATGGATAATATGGCATAAGACTGTTTGGGTATAGGTTCTTTTAGAAGCAATATCAACATAAGTGAAAAGCCAATAAATTTTTTTTTACTAAAGTGGAAAGAGGAATTCCCTCCCTAACTTTGTAGTCCATATTAGTATTTATACAATCAAATTGGCCAAGAAACTAACACAAATAAGAAGAGAAGAAACTGGGGACAAACCTCTTCTCTAGTGTAAGTGTTGTCAGTGATGAAGCAAAATTCTTCCACACGAGGAGCACAGATCTCTTCATACTTCCTTTAAGCCATAAAGAAGAAAATCAGTTAAAGGTAACACATATACTTGATTGCTTTTTCTACAATATTTCACCAAATAGCATACTAACCCTTGTTGAATATCAACTTGTAAATGAAAACAACAGTTATCCAGTGTACCACTGTTCCCTAACCTTAGTAAAACAGCCTAATTATATCTTGTGTCCATGCTAAGGATCCTATTTTAAACCCAAATGTATCCTGGAGACTTTCATTAATCTGCCTAACAGGCTAATAAAGGTCATCCTACTGTCATCCCTGTTTGTTATGTATGAATTAATTGTGACACATTGGATAGCCGCGGCTCAGATTGAGTCTTCTCTCGCTCAAACCATCGGCTTGACTACGTCAGGAGCCACAGAAGTTATTGAAAAGCAGTTCACTACAATTTTGGCCACCATATTGCACTAAATAAGTAAATATTTACTTTGCTTATCCAGTCTAAATAATGCACTAGGCGAGATGAACATTACTTAGCCTTGTAATCCAACAATTACATCCATAGATTACACATCCCCATTGGTTTTGTCCATGTGTTCGACAGTCAAATCTGCAATATCGGCTATAATGCATGCCTCCTGTTTAATATTTTAATAACAAAGTTCTGAAAAGAAACATGCTCCAAATTCTACTAGAGCAAACTTACGAGGCAATCAACATGCAAGTGATGCCGAGCAGTTGAAGTCTTTGCCTTTCAATATAGTTTTGAGAGAGAAACAGGTCAATGAAATGCACTGTGAGATAAAGTGTGTCAGCTGCTAACTTATATTCCTCAGATACCTGAAACCGAGTTAAAAACACTGATTACATTCCCCTTCTGAAAAGGACAACTTTAAGGAACATAACAACTCAATAATCAGAGCTGTTGAGTTAGAATAATCTGTAGATATATAAATGATTAGTTAAGATTATACACATGCCTGCGTATTTCAATTATGTGACATTTCCAATCCATAACTACAAAACAGATAACACATAACACGACTGCTTGATTTAGTATTTAGGTGAAAACCACACCAACCTCGACAAGCCAATCAATTAAAATCCCCCTCATGCTTTGAGTGATATCCCGCTGAACTTTTTCCATGAAATTTGTATGTGCCCTTCGCAACAGCTGGAAAAACAAATAGTAGATCACAAACTATTGTTAAGGCATCTTGTAGAGAGAAATCAGAGAACGAGAACAGCACAAGGCTATAATCTTAGCAGTAACCGATAATCAAGGTTGTTATGTGGTGGAAATGATTATGCAGGATTCCATCAAAAGGTTTTAGAAGTTAAAAGACTCAGTTTTCAAACTGGTACACACAATCCTTACTCTGTACGAGCTATTTAAGAAATTAACCATGTAAACGTTTCCTAGATTCTTCTTCAATTCTCTTGCAATTTTAAGCCTTTCAAATCACCAAATCTCCCCAAATTATGTTTCCCTTCCTTCAAACCTAATTTACAGTTGCCTGCGGATATATTTCTTCAGCCTTAAAATAAATTAAACTAAGCATTGCTACTTCACGAGACCCGCTCGCTTATCAAATCATATCAACTGAAAATATAGTTTAGAGGTTTGGCAAGACGAGTGTGAAACAAAATGATCATTATGTACCTAGAAATGTATTTTCGCATGAATAATATGAAATGAATTTTTTTTGTTTATCTTAATACATAGAAGCCTATCATTCCCATGCAACATTTTAGGGAATGTGACGCAACACATCCCGTTGAAGTTCTTGTTCCTCGTACTAGAACAATCAGCAATCCAAGTTACACGGCTCCCAACCCTCTCCCCTGTTGTTACCACCTATGTAACCTAAAAATCTGCATAAACCTTTTCAGGCTTTTGGCCAGGAAAACTGGACACTATGGTATCAACACCGCCATTAGTACCCGTTACTATTGCTCCCTCTACATCTTAGATTTGGCTAATTGCTCCTAGGAGAGTGTCTTCCCTAGAACCCAACTCATACAATAGAAATGAATAAGAAAGACATCATCGAGTATTAGATGAAATGAAAAGCAACGTCAAGGGAGTTGGCAAGCTAAACAAGTAGTCTGGAAAGGGGCAGTAACAAAGTCAATTCTTGCTGTACAAAAAAACAAAGTCAATTCTTCAAAAGGCATATTCTGCATGCCTGCCAGATTAAGTGTTTGCTCGTGTAACTTGAAGTAGTTAGTACTTGTGACAATATATCTCCAACTGTTGACCAATATTTGGGAAGAGAATCAAACCCATGAAATTACAAAACTACACTCTTAAGCATCACATCATAAGCAGTACAAGAATGAATATCAAACAGATCAAACAACATGATCTCCATCACAAACCTCTGCAACGCGAAAATTGCTGTAGATATCAGAAGCATAGAGGCTGCACAATTGAGAATCCTTGTGGTCAGAATCAATGTCTGTAATATCTGGATTGATAGATTTAGACTTCCCGCAAAGACCACCATCATCTGCAGTCATTTAACAAAACTTTCATTCTTGGCGAAAAGTGAATTGACATAATAGTTAACACGCCAGGTAACACACAAGCGCACGAATTAAAAGCAAAACAAGACGTCGCTGTGCATTGTAGAAGTCTCTAGAATTCATTTAATTTACGGCTTGGGAAACTCCAAGAGCCATTACATCAAATGGAACAGCAAATCCTGAAAGCCTTATCTATGCAGAAAGCATATCATATCTACTAGCCGCTTTTTCTTCACTCTATTTTTTTTTTTTAAATACTATTCTATTACAGATACTTCTTCGGCATTTACAGATGCGAACTTTGTATTTCCTTTAGGTATTCGTCCATACTCCTAGTGTTTTCAGCATACAATGGTGTAACGATTACCAAGTCCGACATCACAGCTCTTGACTACTATTCGCGGATTTTCTCTACGACATGGCTATAACCTTTCACATATTGGCAGTAGGTGCAAAATGAGTAAACAAGCTATAATTTATCTTGCTAAGGGTGTCAGCATGGAGCATTCAGCAGAACAAAGTACGTTGGAAACATATGAACTTCAAGAAGGATTATGCTCTCGAGCTGCTCAAATATGTGAGTTCAGATGCCATTACTGTCATAATTGGTCAACGTAGTCATGTTCAAGGATGAGAAATTTAAAGAGAAGCCAACCTCTCTTTGAAAACTTTGGCGCTTGGGAAGGCACTTCCATGTTTTCTTTCCCAGTTTGAGGATTGTCATTAAACCCTTTTACGGTAATCCCTTTTTGAAAAGTAATGTTGCTTTCCCACACCACTGGACATTCAACTTCTGATGATTTGACTTCTGTCTTCAAGAATGCTTGAGCTGCTTTCGATTTTAAATCAGCTGGAAGCTGCTGAATTGCTACTGCAATAGAGGGAGTAACCTTGGAAACATTCACTGAACCCTTTCTGGCTTGTTTGCTATTGTTTTTCTGAGAATCAGCGTAAGTAACAGATGTCAAACTACGAATTCTTAGGAAAACAAATGTAATATAAGCCGCAGTCATCTATAGAACTCAGCTACTGACAGGAAATATTTGAAATGGGAAAGGTTGCAGTTATACTCAATCATGCACAAACTCTGAAACCAGCTTGTCTTCTTTATATCAAAGAAGGCTGCTCAACTTTAAAATACATTTTCTCTGCTCAAACAACAGCATAACTCGCCAAATTTATTTCAATGAGCTCTGAAACACCAATTTCAGCTACTAAATAGTACAGAAATATTATTCTGTATGTTATTTTCATTTGACACAAACAGAGAAAAAAAAAATCAGCAGAAGGATAGTGTACAAACTGGAACTTTTGGTGCAATGAGGCAGCTGCGATAGGAATCACATAGAATGTTTGTGACATCCTTAAGCACTGCCCTCCTCTTGTTCTGAACACCTGCAGTAACAGGAGCACTGTTGTTCACCTCATCTAGGGCTGCTCTTTTAGTATTTGTCCGTACAACACGCTTTTGATCCTGTTGCTTTGTTAAAAACCGGTTCTCATCCTGGCAGTTGCGATAGGAATCACAGAGAACATTTGTGGCATCCTTAAGCACTGCCCTCCTCTTGTTCTGAACGCCTGCAGTAACAGGAGCACTGTTGTTCACCTCATCTAGGGATGCTCTTTTAGAATTTTTCCGTACAACACGCCTTTGATCCGGTTGCTTTGTTAAAAACCGGTTCTCATCCTGTTTCTTTGTTGCTTTTGAAGGTTGAATGCCTCCAGATTGCTGACAGGCAGCCGCTCGAGCTCGTGTTATTCGAGGAATAGGCTCTCCAAAATTAGCAGTAGCCAGATTTCCTTTCTTCATACTTACAGGCCTTGGTGAAGGAACAAGGCAGTACTTTCAAAGTCAAATTAGACTCATCAATCCTGCAACAATATGCATATCAGGGCCACTGACAAGCTGCAACAACTGAATGTAAAACAAAACACTAATTCTTCCGGACAAGCAACATGAAACAAGTGAACAAGCGGATGGCACAAAAAATGTAGAACTGACGTAGACACACAATCAACCACTTGCCAGATTAAGAAGTTCGTAAATTATTCAAGGACTAAAATCCACTGAAACAATGATTTACGTCTCAGGCTAGATTTTATTGAAAGGTAAATAAAGTGAGTAGAGTCCAATGCTGTAATTAAGTACGTCCAAAGAAACAGTGATCATTGGAAACTGCCTATATTATCCACAGACCAATTTTGAAAACAGAAAAGAACATGGATATTCAGATAGTTACTCAAAACTTCTTATAGCCTATAAACTCTTCTGCAAAACTCAAACTTTGATCAATCACTCTATGAAGTTCGTAATGGAAAGATCTGATTGAAGAATTTCATACACAAAGAAAGGAAGAAAGTCAAAGTATTTTATGATGCTAACTTTAGTAGTAATGTTGGAACAAAAACGCAAGCAAGCAATAGCCCTTTTTTTCTACGTATCCACATTGAAAAATCACCATTGCATCCATTCTGCGCAATGCGCATCCAAGATTAGGTCCAAATTTTCATACACAAAGAAAGGAAGAAAGTCAAAGTATTTTATGATGCTAACTTTAGTAGTAATGTTGGAACAAAAACGCAAGCAAGCAATAGCCCTTTTTTTCTACGTATCCACATTGAAAAATCACCA
>JAXBDA010004754.1:0-27413 GCA_036023075.1 Gaultheria prostrata
AGAGAGGAGAGAGAGAGAGAGTGAGAGGAGATGGCAGGTGTATGTGTCAGGAAAAAGAAAGAAAAGAGAGTGAGAGGAGAGAGAGAGAGAGAGGGGAAACCGAGTGAGATGAGAGAGAGGGGGGAAAGGATGGCAGCTGTGTCAGTGTGTGGTAGCAATACTTTTGTTCTTAAACAATGTCAAATGGAGCATTTTTTTGTTCACTACCTAACAACCATTTAACACATAATTTTTGGGACTCACTTTTAACATTTTTTGTCATATAACAAACACTTTTAGAGAGCACCAAATGTGAATACTCTAAGTTATGGAGGGAGATAAGATAAGAGGGGTATTATTTTTAGAGGGTTGGCCCACATTGACGTGATATTTATGGAGGGGGATAAAAAAGTAGATGGTTTGGATGATGGATTAAACAAGAGGATAACTTTTGAGTTGGTTTGGATGTTTTATAAATAAGAGGGGTGGTGAATAAAGGAAAAAACTATCAACTTACTATTTTGCCCTTGTGCAGTGTTAAACTTAGATTATGTATCACTATATTAATTTATTTCATTAAAAATTTAATTTTCTATAATAAATTTATTTTAAAAACTTTTTTTTAATATTTACATTTTAATGGTTGGTTGTCATAAAAAAAAAAAATTTGTATTCTGTTTTTTTTTTTACTTGTTGGCCTATTTTTTTCCCAAATTGTTAACTGTCTATTGAATTTTGTTGTGGCTAATTAAATCAAGTGCATGTCGGCTAATTAAACAACGGCATGCATTCAGCCATGTGGTGGCTAATTAAAACATCTCACCCCACCATTTAAATCAACGGCACAGATCAAATGTGGGATAATGAATAAGAAAGCAGTCCTCCTTTCACCATCTTCTACTTGTTTTCACATTCATCTGCGGCTAGGTTTTCTGCCCTCTCATTCTCAGTTGAGAGCAACCGACTCCTAGACCAAAATCACCTCTCTCTCTCTCTCGCTCAATTTACACAATCTCTCTATATCTCAAACCATGTAGAACTCAAAACATGGCTTCCGGCGACGATTTGCAGATTCAGAGAGCAAATGTTGCAGATCTAAAAACACGAAGTCCAAACAGTCAATGCTTTGCAGATCGTCTTCTCTGTTCTCTTTTTTCCTTTTTATTTTATTTTTAAAGCTGGTACATAACCTTCCAACTGATACAAGAGGGGGATAAGGAGGGTTGTTTTCGTCAAAAAACCCACCCTCTACTCCCGGATAATTTTTGGGGAGGGTGGGGGTGCCCAAAAGTTATCAGGGGAAGCCCCTTGCAGAGGGATAAGGGAAGAGGGGGTGAAGACTTATCAGGGGACTTCATGGGTTTGCCAAACGGGGGATTAAGAGTGGGACCCAGGGTTTTGAGGGGGTGAAAAATTATCAGGGTGACATATCCCCATCCAAACATGGCCTAAAAAAGAACCCAAAATGAACCTTACGGTCCGTACTGTTCGGGGGAAGCGGAGCCCAGCAAGGCAGCAAATAAACTAAGCTGTTTAGTAAATTGTTCGAGGCTCAACTCCGTTGAAGACTCGTTCGAATTCAATTCAATTCGGATATTAAATGAGTCCGACTTGACCATTAATTTTAGACTAATTTAATAAATAAGTCGGACCTAAATCTGATAGTATTCGGCTCGATCGATTAGTCTCCCTAATTTGGAGTATGTACGTACCTTGAATATGTATAAAATTCTACATTTACATATAATAGTATGCGTTCTATAACTGTTACCAGCTAATCATTTAAAAGTACTACAATAAACTTAAATTGTAATAGGTTTTTATAATTTTGTATGAGAGCATAAATATCTAATATTTTTAAGGTCTGTGAATAAGTTCGAGTTTGACTTAAATCTAGGCAAGCTCAGTTCGAGCTCGGCCCTTCAAATATCCATTGATTCGAGACTTCGAGTTCTGCTCAAATTCTCGTAACAACTTAATGAACGAACTTGAACATCCTAAACTCGACTCGATTTGGCTTAGTTGCAGCTCTAAGCCTGAGTGATTCGAGGCTCAGCTTGATAATGGTTTTCGGCTCGGCTTGGTTTGTTTAGCTCGAGCAAATTTTTTGGCTTGTTTAGTAAATCAGTTCAGCTCGAGTTAACCGTAGCTCGACTCCTAGGAGTATATGGGCTCGGTTGTTTGTAGAGACCCATCTAGTATTCGGTTCGATCTCTCAAATATAAAAAATCAAGTTTTTCGCTCGAATATTTAGGCTTGATTCAGTCTCGAGCTCACTTAACTTAAATGAGCAGGCTCGAATACCATAAAGCTCGGCTTTGCTCGTTCTCATCTTACCCTTAACTAAGCCTTCATCGAAACGGAGAAAGGAGTGGTGGGGGATCCATGCCCATTTGATTCTCTAGCTTTTTCACTTATTCTTAAAATTACTGCAAGATTATGTGCGCTGCAGGTAATTGTGTGCTCAGTCGCTTAAAGTCCGATAAAAGAATGGGGAGAGCTGATTTGCTCTTGGCTTATTCTTACTCTTAGTTTGCTAGAGAATGGTGGAAAATGGTTTTTGTTGTCAATGTTGATCTTGCTTTAGTTAATTGTTGACTTTGATTTTATGAACTTCCAACCGTTACATATTGATTGGTTTCAGTAGTTAAGAGAATTTCTCCTAAACTTATTATTATTAATTAGAGTTCGTATTTTTGTCCACGAGGGACTCTTTCGTTAATTTTTTATCAAAACCTTTGGGACTGTTCATTCGTCTCAACGAAAGGGGTCGGAAAAAGTTAAAAAGCAAATCGAGTTGAAAAAAGTCAAAAAAGAAAGGCAAACAAAAAGACACTAAAATTGTATTTTTGATTTTTTTTTTTTTGCTTGTAATCATAAATTTTAAATTTTAGATTCTTTTTGCAAAGATGAATGGCTAATTCAAAGAACTTGGCAAAAAAAAAAAAAAAACTGAAAAAAAATGAACAAAAACAATGATACCTAGGTTTATTTCACCTTTTACTCGTAATTGGTTAAAACCGAGTAGCATGGAACACGTGGAATCCCGTGTGAATCAAGGAGGAGCACCTAGCAAGGCAAAATTCTCCTGGGTGACCGATAGCGAAGCCTTGAGTCACTCGGCCTAACTCGACATTGTGACACCTCCCTTGTTCCATTAGAAGGGACTTGTACAAGTTTTAATGTTAATTGACTATCACATTGGTCTGGTCTATAATAAGCCGTTCCATGAAGGATTGGCTTAACCCCCATCGCATATGCTTTTGATTTTAGGAGGTATATAATGATGAGGATGACAGACCCACTCACGATCTACTAATGGGCAAGTTGCTTAAACGGAATATAAAATCAAAATCAATCAACACAAGTGAAACATGAGATCAAATAGTGCAACCACAGTTCCCACTATGGTATAGAAGGCCATAGCGAATAGGCCGAAACCTGAAGCAATCTCACAGTCGGAGGAAATGAACACTTCCTTCGAATATGCTCTGAATATAAGGCAAAGAATCACGCTATAGTTACTGAAAAGGGACATTTATAGAGAGCTACACCATGCTGGTGTTGCCGCGATCGATGAGATCAAAATACCAAACTACCACTAAATAGTTGTCTAATTTATACGTATTGAAATACCTTGTATACAACAACCAATGACTTCGCTCGTGAAGAATCCATGCATGCCAACCGTTTCAAAGTTGATACATTTGGAAAATTAACCCTGGTTGCTCCTTAAATGCTACCAAAATATCATCCTCGGTCAAACCCCATTGGCCATTTCCGATAAATCTCCACCCTGTTCGGTTGAGGTCTTGAAACCCGGTTTCAAGACCTTTGCAAAAAAATGGGTTTCAAAATGTCCCAGACTTGTCAGCTTTTTCCAGGTGCCGTATGCCTCTTTTTGAATCTTCCCAAAAGTTCCCTCTCTCTTCTCTCTCTTCTCTCTCTCTCTCTCTCTTTTCTCTCTCTGTTGGCTGCTAGCTAGTGGGTCCCGGACAGCCACTTGTCACCTTCCTCTCTCTCTCACTGTGTGGGTGCATTCTCAAACTGATGATTGGGGGAAACCAAACAGGACCTCCAGTCTCAAAACCGGGTTTTGAAAACCCAACCAAACAAGGCCGACTCAACTTCTTGTTCCATGTAGATTTAGTCATCGCCCATAATAGTTAACCAACTTCATTTTCGAACCGCGTAGGCGCATTATGTTAACAAACTTCATTAGCCTCTCAATTAGGAATTTTTGCCCCTTCACTGGAAAAGAAAAACTCCAAGTCAACTGCATCGCCGAATGTTGGAATGCTATCCAAGATCCACATCCCCATGTCCTAATTACTTTGCAAGATCCAACTTTCCCTTATACAAACTCAATAGTTCAGGACCTTCCTCGTGATAACAAAAAACCTTCTTTACGAATGTCCTATCACTTATAGTTAGAAAAGACACCAAGCTCATATTGTTGGTCTTAATAGAACCTTTCAACAACAAAGCTTGATAAACTGCACACCTTGGAACAATCCTCTTCTCCAAACTCATGTAAATAATATGAGGATTTCTAGTAATATACGAAGGCTTGCAACTCATTGAAAGGCGGGGAGGGCAATCAAGTGAGTCCCAAATAGCTTTTGCACGATGACAATAATCCATGACCAGTGGTTCCACAGACAGTTGAGCACCATTCACAAGAGTAAGACTGGACAAAATGCCATTTGGGCAAGTCATCCCTCGAGGAGAAGTGCAGGAGAATGGAATAAGCAGAGGAATTAGAGAATTAGTCATTACTGGTAAGTTTCCAAATGACCCTGTCTCGTTCGCATCCAAACATTTGGGGACTCTTCTGTTAACTTTGAATACGCTCTGAATCAAAGGCAAAGAATCACTTCATGCTTGTGTTGCCGCAATGAGATAAAAAGCCAAACTACTAGAGAACTGACTAATTAAACATATTTAACTATGTTAACAGAAAACCTCCGTAATAATAATAGATTGAATAGCAAAGAGTGAAGAAACATATTTTACCAAAGTCCAAACGAACGGGGGTAACGTAATATACTAAGGCACCATCATTACAAAATGACAGAATTTGATGCACTGCAATGTCCATCATCTTCAAACTGCATTTTTCCAGAGTGACATTGAGGGACTCAAACATGCTCACTAAAGACAAAATTTCTTTCCATTTCACTCTAGTTTGAAATCGGAGATATACATAACCAAGAGTTGAATCAGGAGAAGCAAAACAACAGGTAAATTGTGTCAAGTTGGTATCACAGAGAGACATACTAAACTAATCACACTTACCCGCGTACCCGCGTACCTATACCCGAGCTAGTTTGCAAGTTCTAGCCAGGAGCTTCTTCCTCATAACAGTCGACCAACTTTGCTGATAAAAAAATAGAACAGTTGACCCCGCGTAGGCACATTACGTTAACAAACTTCATTAGCCTTTGAATTAGGAATTTCGCCCCGAAACAAGAAAAGAAAAACAAGTGATAGCCTGCATCACCGTATCTTGTATTGGTATACAAGGGGCACATCCTCATCCTGTCCACCCTTATCCTCATCCAGATATCCCAATTACCTTGCAAGATCCAACATTTCCTTGTACAATTTCAATAGCTCAGGACCTTCTTCCTTGTGATAGCTCAAAACCTTCTTTACGAATTTTTTTTCACCTCTCTTTAGAAATGTTGCCATGCTAATATCGGTGGTCTTAATTAAACCTTTCAACAACAAGGCTTGATAAACTGCACACCTTGGGACAATCCTCTTCTCCAAGCTCATTGTAATAATTGTTGGATTTCTTGCAACGAACGAGGACTCCAAACCCAATTTATTGACCCAAAAATCCATCACCCGATTGATCTTTTCCCCGGATATCATCATAAAACATGGTTGCTGCTTAAAAGCTACAAAAATCTCATCCTTGGTCAAACCCCACTTCTGATAAACCTCAACCTTTTTATTCCATGTAGATTTAGTCAACGACCATATTACTCTAATCGCCTTGACGAAACTCATTTTCGAAGGACTAAAACCCATTTCCCCTACCTCCTTAACAACCTGTCTGAATCTCTCATTGCTCTGCATGAATGCTCGAGGTCCATGCGTCAACAAAAACCTAATATTGGAATCCGAAACACCGATTTCTCACAGTCGTGCAATATTGGGGTTTATCCGAGTATAACGACCAAACTGAAAATGGAAGAAGCGGCGGTGGATAAAAACTATAGCTTTCTCTTCGGATTGAAGCAAATTACTAAGGAAATTAAATAATGGGATGATTGTATTTTCCAAGCTACTCTTAAAAATAAAGGGATTGGTAGATACTATTTTGGTAACATCTGTTCTTGAAACGCCTTTGGATTTGAGAAATTCGAGTTTGGGTGAGAGGGTTTTCTGGATATCGCATGACAGTACCCGGGGGAACTTTCTAATAAGGCTTGAGATCTGGGTTTCGGTGAAACCATTGTTCTTGAAGAATTCCACGACCAATTCTGGCTTGTGGGGATCTTCAAATTTTACACGCTTCGATGCCGATAGAGCTTTTTCTGGAGAAAGCCCAAATGATTTTATGAGGTAATTGACTGTGAACGAGGGTTGATTTTGTGAATTTGGGACGGATATAAGAGATGATGAGAAGGGGTGGGCTTGATGGAAATAGAGAATGCGAGATGGTGAAGCTCTTGCAACAGATTTGCATAAAAACTTGAACATTTGAAGAAATTTCAATAGATTTGCGTATAAAACTTACCTGTTATTCAGAGGAGATCTTCACTGAGTTCCGAGGATTTTCCTCAAAACCCTACAAACCCCATACGAAGGTCTAGACAAGGAAATGGCTTTCAAAGCGAGACGACGCCGTATCACAAATTTGTGAATTTAACCGTGTTTTGGCTCGTTTAATAAAGGGAGCGGTTCGATGGACACAACGTGTGATAACCCGATTTTTCATAAATAAAATTCGTGTTTTAGTATGTAATTTTTTAGTAGAATTTTATCGCCGCAGTCAATCTTGGAATAATTTTTCACTCACTGGTAAATTTTTGGAATTATTTCTGAGAACAAAGTCCGAACAGTGCAAGCGGACGGGATCGACTCAACACTGTTGGTGGGATATTTGGTTTGGCCATTGCGGTGGCATTATTTGCCAGGAGCAAGAATGCAGTTGGGGAAGCTGGGAAATAAATGGGTTGTCCCCATGCATGTGTCTATCTCTTTTCTTTATATTGATCATTTGTTCTTCCTGATCCCTTCAGAGAACGTACACCTCTCATTAAACACTTCTTGTTTCTTCATCAAAACAAAAACCCCACGTAGACAACCCTTACCAATTTCCAGTAGATCAGGCAGGTTCTATTGGTACCTCGATCGATCAGGTTCTATTGCGATGCACAAGTTTGGTCATATTTTATAACGGATCTCGCTCCAGAGGTGAGAATTACGAATGTATTTTGTTTACATAATCATGGTTTAATAATGCTACATACGTGATTATGTGTTTAAAAGTATTGAAACCTCCCAAGATAATTTATTAAAATTGGACGGCTTGCAAGGAAACGTCACTTTTAATTGAAATGGAATTATTTTTTATAATTGAGATATTGGATATTTAATTGTGATTAAATTGCTTAAAGAGAAGCATTGTTAAATTGCTTAAAGAAAAGCAGTTAAAGCATGAGATTCCTTAAAGAAAAGGAAGTCATTGTGCTTATGGTATTGAAACATTTGGACGTTGAGTTGGCCATTTATAGAGGAATATTGTCGGGTATTCTAGGGACTTGATATCATTTCCTGCAATCTTGGGCTAGATACCCAAATATTACCGATGTTCCGTTCATGAAAGATGTTAATAGATACTTCTGTTCTCCCCCCTTTCTTCTATTCTCTCTCCTTTCTATTATTAAAAATGAATGAAATGTATAAAACGATTTTTATATCATGAATTATGAAAACTTAGTGTATCGTAATTCTCTCTGAAATGTTTTGTATTTTTATTATGAAACATTTCAGGTCGTGGATAAATAATGGGCTAGCCTCTTTAGCCTTACCTGCTGTTGACATTGCTGCTTTTATTTTCGGTATTGTAAAAGTTTGTAAAACAATTTGTATTTGGTGCGGTCTATAATAGTGCCCACGAGTTTGTAATATAAGTCTACGAACAATTGTTGTATTATCACTTATATCAACCTGAAGTTGTATACTGAAGTCTTTTTAAGTATAAACGCTTCCGCATTTTTATAATAAAGAACTTATTGTTTTAGAAAAAGAATTACAATGTGTAATAAAGATGGTCTTCGGTGACTTCTTTCCACTGGTCGGTCATGTATCCGGGTTGGGTCGTGACATAATTGGTATCAGAGCTTAGGTATTAGGTCTTAATGGGGAACAAATGGGTATACAACATTTTCGGGTTTTTCCAAAGAACGCAACAGGAAGGATATCTATGATTTTTCAAATTATTTTTTTCTTAAAAAGAAAAAGAAAAAAAACTCGGAGCTGTAGGAGTACACTTGTTGCATTATTTGCTTACATGAATTATGTGGTAGTCTGACTATGTGTTGTGTTTTTTTCTTTTTCTTTTTTTGAATCTTTATTACTTCACTGATCCTTTGAAACGTAGTGTTAAAAAAAAAAAAAAAAAGGTATAAAAGAAATATGTAACAATTACTTATTTCCTTAATGCTTATCATTTACCTACACATGTCGGTATATACTCTTGGTAAGAACTTTTAAAAATTGTGACGAGAGTTTGCGGGTTTTCAGTTTAGAATCCACTGCGCCGTCTCGAACCCGTGACCTCCTTAAGGGAAGCACTGAGTTTGGCCACCGAGCTAGCCCCAGTAGTTATTTTTATCATACCATATTAATGTACTTATACTATATAAGTCTGTTTACATTTTGTGCAGGGTTTCTACAATTATTTTATTATATCAACTGATTTTAAGGGTAAAAGAACAAACACAAAAACTTTTTCTTCTATGAAGGGTATATGTTTGTTTACATTTTTTAGATTTTAAAGTTATTGTAAATTTTCAAGAAATAGATAGAATCACTTATAAGTTATTTGGAAAATCTGAAGACTGAAGAAAAGACTGACTTATATTTTCTGGGGTCGTAAAATTCGTCGTATGGTAAACAAGAAAAAGAAAAGAAGAGAAGATCTTTCTTATTAGTTAAAAAAAAAAAACCCGTTAATGATGCATGTTATTAAATATGAATTAATTTCATATTTTGATTTGTACATATTTTTGAATTGTTACTGGTTTAGCCGTTCCGTAAAATCTACGAAATTTTTATCAAGTCTGGAGTGCTAGACCACTATGGATGTTTATCGTTTATGGTGTCTCCCAATAGTTCCTTGAGCAGTGTAGTAACTAGGCTGAGAAGTATGAATGCAGAGTGCATTTATGCTAGATTTGGGCAGAGTAGTGGATGTCCCACTTTGATGATATGTCTGGCAACATGATAAGGATTGGCCTAGTTGATTATACAATCTTCATCTAACATCTAGATATTTACATTTATGCATTCAAGTTGGGTTATAGGAGTAGAGGCAAGCCGAGGGAGTGAGGCTTTAGACATTGTGATCAAATCTCCTCGTGATTATTCCTTTGAAATCTTATTATTTTCTATATTTTGATAATTATGATTGACTGGTGGATTAACAATTCCTTCATATAATATTTAACAGTTTTCTTGGAGTAATTAACTATATATTATCGTCTTTGTGAAGATAAGCTTCATGCAATTTATATGGGTATTTTCTGAATATTGCTCTTTGCATTTGAATCTCTTGTCTTTATTATATTGACTACAATAATTTTTTATTTTCAAACAAATATATGGAATACAATGCAAGGCTACATTCCTTTTCTTTTTATTCTGGGATCAATTTCATTTGAGTTTTATTGACTCGAGTAATACAATTCTTGAGATATTTATTTTATGATCTTGAAAATTTTCTACTAGCGGGTATAAGATTCTCAATATGGTATGTTTAAGGGGTTCCTAATACTTATGAGAGACTGTTGGCCGAAACAAGATCGACAAGGAAAAATTGGCTCCTAGTAGTTAAAAAGGAAAAGAAAAAAATGGCTCCTAGTAGTTAAAGACTACTGGCCACAATGGAAAAGGAAATCGAAAGGATTGGCAGCTCCTACTAGTTAAGACTAGTGGTTGTTGATGGGGATTTCAAATACATTAATCGAAAAAAAATGGTTCCTGATAGATTGATGAGACTACTGGCCAAAAGAGAAAAAAAGTGTAGTTCCTTGTAGTAGACTTCTAGTCACAAACTCGTGATTCCAAGTAGTAAGGCTACTGGCTACAAAACGTGATAGTGTTGTTCTTATTGGAAAAAAAAACAAAATCGCATATACAAAGAGACATGTGAAGAAAATCTTATCCTTATTATTTTAGATTGTTTGGACTTGTGTTTATGGCAAATATTTTCTTTGAAGGAATACATTTTGGACTTGCAGTTTGATACTTAAATTTCTTTTACGTTTAGGGTATTTGAATCATCATGAGACGAGGAGGTTTATTTTATTTGCTATCCTATGTTATGTCCTTTTATCGGTAACCAAGTTTGGAGAACCAAACTTCTTAAAGTGGGGATAATGTGATAACCCGATTTTTTATAAATAAAATTCGTGTTTCAGTATCTAATTTTTTATTAGAATTTTATCACCGCAATCAATCTTGGAATAATTTTTCACTCACCGGTAAATTTTTGGAATTATTTCCGAGAACAAAGTCCGGATAGAGCGAGCGGACGGGATCGACTCAACACTGTCGGTGGGATATTTGGTTTGGCCATTGCGGTGGCATTATTTGCCAGGAGCAAGAATGCAGTTGGGGAAGCTGGGAAATAAATGGGTTGTCCCCATGCATGTGCCTATCTCTTTTCTTTATATTGATCATTTGTTCTTCCTGATCCCTTCAGAGAACTTACACCTCTCATTAAACACTTCTTGTTTCTTCATCAAAAGAAAAACCCCACGTAGACAACCCTTACCAATTTCCAGTAGATCAGGCAGGTTCTATTAGTACATCGATCGAACAGGTTCTATTGCGATGCACAGGTTTGGTCATATTTTATAACGGATCACGCTCCAGAGATGAGAATTACGAATAAACTTTGTTTACATAATTATGATTTAATAATGCTACATACGTGATTATGTGTTTAAAAGCATTGAAACCACCCACGATAATTTATTAAAATTGGACGGCTTGCAAGGAAGCGTCACTTTTAATTGAAATGAAATTATTTTTTATAATTGAGATATGGGATGCTTAAAGAGAAGCATTGTTAAATTGCTTAAAGAGAAGCAGTTAAAGCATGAGATTCCTTAAAGAAAAGGAAGTCATTGTGCTTATGGTATTGAAACATCTGGACGTTGAGTTGGCTATTTATAGAGGAATATTGTCGGGTATTCTAGGGACTTGATATCATTTCCTGCAATCTTGGGCTAGATGTACCCAAATATTGCCGGTGTTCCGTTCATAAAAGATGTTAAGAGATACTTCTGTTCTCCCCCTTTTCTTCTATTTCCCCCCTTTCTTCTATTCTCCCTCCGTTCTATTATTAAAAATGAATGAAATGCATAAAACGTTTTTTATATCATGAATTATGAAAACTTAGTATATCATAATTCTCTTTGAAATATTTTGTGTTTTTATATGAAACATTTCAGGTCGTGGATAAATAATGGGCTAGTCTCTTTAACCTTACCTGCTGTTGACGTTGCTGCTTTTATTTTCGGTATTGTAAAACAATTTATATTTGGTGCGGTCTATAATAGTGCCCACGAGTTTGTAATATAAGTCTACAGACAATTGTTGTATTATCACATATGTCAGCCTGAAGTTGAATACTGAAGTCTTTTTAAGTATAAACGCTTCCGCAATTTTATAATAAAGAACTTATTATTTTAGAAAAAGAATTACAATGTGTAATAAAGATGGCCTTCGGTGACTTCTTTCCACTGGCCGGTCATGTATCTGGGTTGGGTCGTGACACAACGAATAACACAATATTTCAACATTTGATGCAAATTTTTTTGTGAGCTCCATGTAAATAATCGGAACCGTTCAATTGATTTAAAACAGGTTTATAATGGTTTTCGAAAAAAAAAAATCAACTCATTTGGATATCAGTAAGAGCTTGATCGGTTAATTCAGTTGATTCCTGTCAGATATTCAGGATAAAACTGAATAAACCGATCAAGCCTTTATCGATATCCCAAATGATAAGGGTGTATTCCAAATGATAAGGGTTCAGCTTGGCTAGGTTTGTCTTAGTGAACAAGTCAAGCTCGATCAGAAATATGGACGTGTTTGATAAACGAGTCGAATTTCAATTAAAAGTAGTCTGGTTCGTAAATATAGGCTCGATTGGTTTATAGTAGCATGTCTTATTCAAGCTCGAGCTCTCAAATACTAATAGAGTTTGGGTCAGTCTCGAGCTCTCCTAATTTAAAAGAGCAGAGCTCAAACACCCTAAAGCTCAGCTCGTCTGCACCTTACCGCTAAATTAGTTTCCTTTGCAAGGGAGAAGGGAGTTGTGGGGGATCCATGCCCGTTTGGTTCACTAGCTTATTCACTTATTCTTAGAATTAGTGTGAAAATAATGTTGATTATGTTAAAAAATTTATACAATTATTGATAGATTAAATTCGTTTGCTTAAAGTCAAAACACTAGCAGTCTCCATCTCCAATATGAACAAGCGTATTTGAAAACCCTAGCTTGGCTAGGTTTATAGATTTTCTTTAATCTAATATCTTTTAAAAATTGACCCACCAATCAAAAACTTTAACCAATCAATGAAACGAAATCAAATAATGGAAGAACACCGATTTACGTGGAAAACCCTAAACGGGAAGGAATCATGCACTAGAAACATTGTGTGATTACAAATAGACTTACTCGATGACCGTGTATCCTCACCACGAATCCTAAGCCCTACTTGCCGAATCCACGTACATCACACCCTCGCATGATCACCATGTCTTGAATCCTCAAGCCTTCCAAATGCATTGCCTTTCGAACTCCACGAAAGGGCTTCGACAGAGAAGCGGTGATTTAAAGATGAACAAAGAAACCCTTTGAAGATGATCTTGAACTCACGGCATTCGATAGCCTTCACGAATCTTCAAAGTTCATGAACCCTAGCACCCAAAAGTGGAATTTCGGAGAGAGAAAATGTAGGGGTCGAAATATAGCTGCTGTGGTTATAATAAAAGACCTAATCGCTCAAATTTTATAGTTGTTGAATCGAGCATTTTTGCCGGTTGTTTTGCTCGAGCCAAATATCCAGGAAAACCAATCAGTTTGTTTTGCTACCAGAGAGCCTTGAAATGCTCGAGCTAAACTTGTAGCATTCTACTTTTTCTTCAGAGCCTTGAAATGCTCGAGCCAAATATCCAGCAAAACCAATCAGTTTGTTTTGCTACCGGAGAGCCTTGAAATGCTCGAGCCAAACTTGTAGCATCCTACCACACTCAAAAATAAAAAAATACATATTGGGACGATACCTTTCCACACCTAAACAGACACTCTAAAAAGAAATATCGAAAATTACAGTGCCTTTAAAATAAGATACACGACAAAGTATATGTTTTGGGCATGGACTTGCCAAACCAAAGGAAGCTCAGCCTATTGGGCTTACAGTATTAACTAGTGATAGTTGCTATAGGGTCTTCAAATTTTGCACACCGGATTCGAACAATGAGTTGATTGAACTTGTTTATAAGCCTATACACAAACGTGAAAAAACGTAGAATTGAAAGACAATTGCATGAAATAAAATTTGTGAGGCACGGTGCCTTTGGCGTGCCTTATTTCTCTCCTTTTATAGCAATGAAGTCCCCCGAAAACTGAATAATGGCCCTGAACACTAGCCACGATCCATCAGCTACTGTAACCACCTTCACTTATTTGATTTCTGCTACTATGTGCACCGTTAATTTTGAGCGGAAATCCCTAGATTGTGCCAGTGTCCCTTTGAATCCGTCAATTGATCGTTGAACCCTTTTCTTTTCAAAGTCCATCCCTCCCACTATGGCCATGCCTGAAGTCAAACTGAAGTCCTGTTCATGGGCAAATCAACCTGAAGTCAAACCAAAGTCCCCATTTTAACTAAACCGTGGTTCATCAGAGGTCAACCTTGTATTATTTCAAGGTCTCATTAATTTAAGGGCAAATTTCAATAGCCTCCCCCTGAGGTTTCTGACACAAACAGAAATCTCCCCTAAGGTTTCTGAAATAACACTGACCTCCCCTGCTTTTCTAAAATAACAAAAAGTACCCCCTGCCGTTACTTTTCAACGATGGTGTTAGCATGTGCGGGGAAAGGACCAAAATACCCTTCTTAATTCAGTTTAATGTCACTAATTTAATACACACTTAATGCCAATTTTTTTACATATAATAAATATACATTTTTTCTTTCTATTTCCTTCCCAATATATATGCATTTTTTTCTTCTAATATCTAAACTATTTTTTTACATATTCATTGTTTTTTTTTTTAAATTGTGTAGCCAACTTATATTTTATAGTTTCGATGTTATACATGACAATAAATTGAAAACTTGGACATCACCATGTAAAGTAAAATATTACTTTACATATATAGTGAAATGAACATGTATACATATATTAAAAAAAATATGAACTAAAATTGATAAAAGTTTGGAAAAGACAGAAAACTCCACACTTTTGATTATAATTTTTACTCCACCACAATTATCCAATTCACATGGATCAAGCCGAAATTATGCATCAAAAAATTTTGCTCACCTTGTTTGAGCTTTATAGGATTTTCCTTTCGACGATTGTAATAAAAAAAGTTTCTTTTTATTTTTTTCAATGTATTTTACCAAATAAAATGCAAAGAGAGTTTATGCTCATGGAATTTTTTTTATTTTGTCTCTTAAACTCCACCACAACTATTCAATTCACATGGACGTTATTTGACTTAATATTTTTTCAATTATTGTTTATCTTTGCTAAAAAAAAATTGCTCTTGCTAGTTTTGTACAATTATTGTTTATATTTGACGTTATATGTATACGTGCTCATTTCACTATATATGTAAAGTAATATTTTACTTTACATGGTGAGTTCCAGATTTCAATTTATTGGGAAGGAAATAGAGAGGAAAAAATGTAAATTTATTAAATGTAAAAAAATTGGCATTAAGTGTATTAAATTAGTGACATTAAAGTGTATTAAGAAGGGTATTTTGGTCCTTTTCCCGCAAATTCTAACGCCATCCGTTGGAAAGTAACGGCAGGGGTACTTTTTGTTGTTTTAGAAAAGCAGGGGACATCAGTGTTATTTCAGAAACCTCAGGGGAGGTTAGTGAAATTTGCCCTTAATTTAAATTGCACATGGTACCCTACCATAAGACCTTTTAGAGCATCTCCTACCACTCTTCAAATCTTCAAAATGAAGAACGGAAATGGCATATCAATGTGAGATTTTGTAATTTATAGCCACTCTTAATCACAAAGTTGTACTGTTTGAAGGGACTCATCCTCCTTTTTGTCACATCCATTTTGAAGAACCAATTCTCCAAAAAAAGAAGATGAGTCCCTCCAAAAAATACAACCTTTTAAGCAAAAGAGGACATAAATTACAAACCTCCCTTTGATATATCACTTTCGTTCTTCATTTTGAAGGAAAACCCATGGGTTGGACATGCTCTTAGACATTTTGCCAAAAATAGGTATAAACAGATACTCGGTTGCATTTGGGCTCTGGGCATGCCTAGAGATGTTCCTTAGTATTTTGTTCCTTTGGTTGCGGCCACATTTATGTAAGAAAAATAAAGAAGAAATTCTGCGAGTCTTGTCATTGTTGTGGTCGTATCATTTCAAAGCACATAAAAAATGTAAGCAACCCATCATTCTGGACTTGATTCTCTAGTATAGAATTTTTACAACAAAGAGAACTTAAACAAACAAGGTTTAAGGAACCAACAAGGAGGTGCTATTGCATTACATCACCAAAAGAAACATTGACAGGGTACCAAGCTACTAGCAACAGTGGGTGGAAAATGGGGAAAAAAAAAACGCTCCATGAGATAACTCCTAGCCTCATCAATCAGGTGTAAAAAATGGAAGCACAAAAAGAAAATTAAAAAGCTACAAATTAGTGTACTGTTTAAAAAAGCTGCAAATTTTGCTAAAGATATAGCTTGAGAAGTAGATCTTGTCACTCGGAGGTTTTTTTCTCTTCTTCTTCTTCTTCTTTTTGGCTGAGTAACTACAAGAGAAAGGGAAGCAGGGAAGGAAAGAAAAAAAAAAAAAAAAAGTGCCACCAGGATCCCAAGCAGGAGACCAGAGAAATGAGTTCTAGAAGCCCAAAGCAGGAGACCAGAGAAATGAGTTCTAGAGGCCCAGGCGGCCATTTCGTGAGCTGCTCCATTTCCAGACAATGGTGAGAACACTATCGACCAAGATGAATGCAACGCGAAGATATGCTTGATATCTGCTAATGATAGTAGGCTGATGCACTAGAAAATAACTGAGGGCCAATTTTCTGTGGAAACCCACGAAAGGGCTTTCCTAGCGGCATCACCTTCTGCAGCAGAGGCAGAGATAATAAAACCACTAGAGGCTTCGGCCCAAAGAACTTCCCCACTCGCATACCTTGCTATAGCAGCGGCAACCATCTTTCCATTCTTACAAGCTGGAACAAATTTAACTCTGAGGGATCCTTCAGGAGGAGGAGACCAGTGAACTGAGTGAGACCTCCAAGGTTTACATGTAGTTGTCGAGCTATGGTAGTCCAAAATGGTTAATAGTGCTTCCCTAGGGAATAAAATCTCAGAACGAAGAACATCCAGGTCCAGAAATATGGCATTAAACATGTCGTTGCAAAGCTTCCATATCCTATCAGCGAGAATCGCAGCAAACAATATAAGGTAACCATGTACGATGGTTAAAGATTTTTGAAATCCATTAAGCAACAGAACAAGGACCGTGACAGTGAGAGCGAAGGGACCAAAAGTCAAACATCTAGCTTTATCAACAAAACATTCAAAGAATAAATGTTGAGCAGTTTCAATGTCCCTATGGCAGAAAGGGCAAGAAGAGTCTTCCACATAGAACCTGGAGGCTGGAAGCCAGGATACCTCGAAACGGAAGAGCATCAGAAGCCACCCTCCATAGGAGAAACTTAAGCCTCTCATGAATCTTTCATTTCCAAAAATTGACCCAATCTTGATAAGACAAGCCATATGGATCAAAGTCAGAGTGGTGAGCTTCTAGCTTGTAAGTGGAATTGGATGAGAAAACACCAGTAGCTTCAGGGATCCACAAACATTTGTCTATGTGGTCATGTGAATTGCAAAGGAATAGGAATCTGCTGAATGCCAAGGGCGGCAGGTTGATCAAAGAGGAGACACATAATCAAGACTCTATGAATAACTCCAAGAGGGCTGTCGCAGTGGTTAATTGATTTCCCTCGGCAGAGCTACCCACCCCAAAGGTGTAGGGTCGATTCTCCTCGCCAGTGATTAGTTCTCGGGGCCACCTCACCTCGCGCAAATGATTGGAAAGGGTTGTGGGAGGAGCTGGAGAGATTAGTCCGGTTCATCGGGACACTCTTCTTTACCAAAAATCAGAATGATAATAAAAGAGAAGATAAGATTCCACGAGTGAGAATTATGTTCAATGGGGTCGCTGACATGAGAGAAAAATGGGTTTATGTTGTTTGAAGGGGGTACTTCAAAAGAATGGGAGATTAGGAACCCACAGATCTGTCCAAATATCACCATCAACAATAGATTTTCAACCTCTAATTGTTACATCCCGAGAGGATAGAATGCCCTTCCAAGTGACTGAATCAATGGACTTTCCTTGGACAGAGAGGATTGAGGAGTGGGAACATTATTTGTTAGATAAAAGTAAGACCCAGGGCATAGCTTCTTCATTCAGCAATTACCACCCAAGTTTTGCAAGAAGTGCTTTATTTACATCTATCATTTTTCGGAAGCCCAAAGGCCCCAAACCACCCTGCATGTTATGGCCTGCAAAGATAACCCCATGATCGGAGGTGACATATTCTAGAGCCTTCCTTACCTCCCAACCAGGATTCGAAACTTTTTAGCTCATAGAGTCCCATATAGATCAGGAGAGCTTGAAAGAGGACATAGTATAGACTGGCATAGAGAGAGCAACTGCTTTGATAAGAGTGAATCAGCCCGCGAAGGAAAGAGCTTTGCTTTTCCAACCTTTTAGCTTCAACTCTAGCTTTTCTACTACTCGAGAGAAAGCCGCCTTCTTTGATTTGCCAATAAACATAGGAAGACCCAAACATATTGTGTCTCCTTTACCTTGTGTGAGGCCTCTTTGAGCTTTAAAGTGACCAATAGGACCTCCATTGATTAACACCGAAAAAGAAGTGGTGGATGTACACTGATGGATTCATTGCACAAATTGGTCTGGGAAGCCAAAGCATTTCAAGATCCTAACTAGAAAAGGCCATTCTACGCGATCAAAAGCTTTGGTCATGTCTATCTTTTTCAGCCATAAGAGAGAGCCCCTACCTTTCTTCTTTTTGAGGGTATGAATAACTTCTTAGGCCAGGATTGTATTTTCAGAGATGATCCTGCCTGGACAAAAGCTGTTAGGCTAGGGGGAAATATGGAATCAAGGAGAGGTTTTACGCAATTTGCTAGGATTTTTTATTTTACTTTGTAAACTACAATGCAAACCGTTATATGCCTGAAGTGTGAAAGTTTACAAGCACTTTGGATTTCAGGATAAGAGTGTTGAACGTTAAGTCCTTGAGAAGATAGCCAGTATGGAAAAAAAGCCCTAACCATATCAGTAAGGTCATTCCCAATGGCATGCCAATATGTTCTATAGAAGAGAGGTGACATACCATCGGGGCAAGGGGCTTTAAGGGATGCCATAGAGAAGAGGGCTAATCGAATGGCATCTGCCGAAGGGATACCGCAGATCTTCTCCTCGTCGGCATGAGAGAGGACTGGAGAAACCAGATCAGCAACTGCGTCGGAGATAATCGATCACCCAAAGTTATTCTGGAATAAAGGAGACTAAGCTTAGATGCAAAAAATCAAATACAATGGTGTTGAAATGGCCTTGATCCCCTTACTACTGTCCTCCAGATCGATCTGGAGAAAAGTGAGTATTACCTGCTGCTATATAGGATCAATGGCTTGAGCTATGACTTGGAAAAAAGGAACTAAACTCCTAGTCAAATCCAGTTTATATCTAGCCTTCCATATAAGCCAAAGGATACAAGTTGTTTGGATGAGAATGTTGCTCATGTGGAAGGGAAAAACGAGAATCACAACCAATCTAGGATATAAGTTCCAAATTGACACATAAAAATAAATGGACAACAACGAGAGAGTGATATAAGTACCAGTGAACAGCCAGAGAGCTTCTTCCACCTGTAACGGGCAACAAAAGAAGCAGACTTAGTGAACACACTTAGAAGAGATCCATGAGCAGCAACTTCCATGAAGCCAAGAAAACCTATTTCACCCTTCAGACTTCAGCATTTCTTTTGCCATACTTGACTGTGTAGCCTGAATCACAGTTTCTTAACTAAGTCACTTGATGCACATGCGTGAGCGTGAGTGGGAGCGAGAGCATGAAATTACATTTCGAAAACATTCAAAAGTACTAAAATTCGTGAGTGGAAGCCTAGATTGAGGATTAAGAGTGGGAGTGCAGACTCCTAACGACTGATTATGTGCCTAGGCTCTAAATATATGGGTCCGCATCCCATTTTCTTCATTGGGCAATCCATTAAGGAGGTACACTACTACACTGTATAATGAACTCCAGAAGTAATACATTAACGGTTAACATTTAATGGAATGTGGAAGAGAATAAGATAGCCACAAAATCAAGGATATCATAAAGAGTATTCATTCAACTACATACTCATTTACTAATTACTTCTACAGTTCACGTCTCGATATAATTTACAAGAAATTTGTCCTTCACCTTCAGAAATGACATCCATGCCACACTTATGAGATGCTAAAAGACTAAAAGAAGATTGTGAGAACTGCATGGATTAAATTCTCCAAGAGCATAAGTCTCCTCCATAACAAAATGGCCCATGAGAGTTCCATTGGAACATTAAAGCATTGCACGATGCATTTAATCACCATCCATGAGTGCAAGAGATTAGGGTGTGGCCACTTCCTTAGCTGATCATTAACACTTTCTCATCCACTCCTCCAGCTAAATGCACAGGAGTTGAAATTTGGGGCACGTTTAGTTAGCTAAATGCATGTGTTCAATGATGAGATAAAAATCCACAACATTGGTAAATTTACTAACTGAACTATTCCACTATAGCTTGTTATGCAACCAAGAACGCCAAAACGTGAATATCCAACCATGAAACTTAGATTTAAAAAGTTAAAAAGACAATACCAAATTACTAGAGATGAACAGATGGTGGTGTACTGCATAAAATACGCAACGGCATAATTTGCACTGCTTCAAATTCAAAAATTCATCAGGTGAATGGGCTTGCACTTGTTGGATTTGAAAGTACAAGATTTCAATTCCAGAAAGTTAAATCAAGAGAAGTAAAACCACAGGGCAACTACATCCACAACACGCCTAGCCCTTTATACAACCAAGAATGCCAGAACGTGAATATCCAACCATGAAACTTAAATTTAAAAAGTTAGAAAGACATTACCACATTACTAGAGATGAACAGATAGTGGTGTACTGCATAAAATACGCAACCACATAATGTGCATTGCTTCAAATTCAATTCATCAGGTGAATGGGCTTGCACTTGTTGGATTTGAAAGTACAAGATTTCAATTCCAGAAAGTTAAATCAAGAGAAGTAAAACCACAGGGCAACTACATCCATAACACGCCTAGCCCTATCCTGATACCCATGTCCAATTACTTTGCAAGATCCAATGCTTCATTGTACAACTTCAATAGCACGGTAGCTTCTTCTTTTTTAAAGCTCAAAACCTTCTTTAGCCACTGCTTTTCAGGATATTTTAGCCATGTGGTCAAACAAATATCTCTAGTCTTGATTAAACCTTGCAACAACAAAGCTTCATACACTGCACTCCTTGGAACAATCCTCTTCTCCAAGCTTAGTGAGATAATTATTGGTCGTCTTAAAACCAACAAAGACTCCAAACCCATTTTATTAACAATAAAATCCATCACGCCATTGATCTTATCCTCTGACGCAATCATACAACCTGGATGCCTCTTAAAAGCAACAAGAATATCGTCCTCGGTCAAACCCCACTTCTTATAAACCTCAACCTTCTTCTCCCAAGTAGATTTACTCATTGCCCTTAATGCTTGAATGGCGAACATAAACACCAATTTCGAAGGATTAATGCCCATCTTCTTAACTTCATCCACACACTCTCTAAACCGATTGCTGCTTGCAAAGAATGCTCTAGGATGTCTTGTCAACAAAAACCCAATATTGGCATCAGGCACACCTGCTTTACGCAGAATTTCAATATTGGGTATCACGTGACTTCGATGTTCAAACAAACGAAACCCAGTACAACGTCTAGTAAAAGCTAGTGTTTTCCCTTCATATTGAAGAAAACCACGAAAGAAATCGAAAGATGGGATGATTGAGTTTTCCAAGCCTCTTTTCAAGATAAACGATGATGAAGATGTTATTCTCGCAATATCTGTGTTTGAAAGACCTTTAGATTTAAGAAATTCAAACTTGGGCAAAAGGGACTTTTGGGGATCACTTAATATCACAGGAGGGTGATTTCTAATGGCACTTGAGATCTGGGTTTGGGTGAATCCATGGTCCTTGAAGAATGCCAAGACTGAGTCCGGCTTATCAGGAGCTTCAAATTTGACACGCTTAGATGCTGAGAGAGCTTTTTCTTGGGACAATCCACATGAGTTTATGAGGTAAGTGACTGTGAACAAGTGCTGATTTGAAGATTTATCGACGGCTTTGAGGGATGTTGAAAAGGGTTGGCTTTGACGGAATAATAGGATGGGGTTTGCTGAAGCTTTAGCAGCAGACGTTACATGGGTTACAGTTTTGCAGACAAACTTCAACATTTGGTGAAATTTTACGCGGTGGAGGAGGAACTAACCTTTTCTGCAGAGGAGATCTTGACAAGTATGAATTTCTTTAGTTGCTAAAAGCCTCTTTCTCTCAGGAGCAAACCCACACGAGTTTATTAGGTAGTGTGAACTAGTGGTGATTTGCTGATTGAAACAGAGGTCGTGGGAAGCTCTCTACCCTTTTTACAGGGAGCAAAGAGTTCCAAATAGCTTGTACATTGAGAAATGTTGGGCGAAAGAGCAGAGACTCGCCTGGAGAAGAAACCTACATAAATTGGGGTTTATCCCTAATTAAGAGAGACATGGGGAAGAAAGTGTATTGATTTTTTTTTTGTTCGGTTATCGGAAGAAAATGAAAAGAAACTAGTCGGAAAATGTTTTTCTCTTGTTTGGATTCAAGAGAAAAATAAGAGAGTACATAATGCAGTTATAAAAAAAAGTATTGAATCCTGTGTTTTTCTTTTCTAGATTCAAAGTTTTGTACCGTCTCTCATCTCTTTTACAATTTTTTGTTTCTGGAACTTTCTAAATAAATTTCTTTTGTATGTCTTTTCCTTTCTCCCTAAACAACTCACGAGGAAATTTTATTATTTTCTTTTATTTCCACCATTTTCCCTATGTTCCAAACAAAGCCTAAAACTAAAACGAAGCTTTTCAAATGGAGGTATGTTGTGCAGACACCGAGGCACAACTGTGGAGCCCACCCGGGTCCTGTTATTTGATTTGAACTGTTCGTTTTGTTCGTCTCATCGAGTATGTATTCCATATAAAAATCTAAATTGATCATACATTTATAACTTTGTTTTTCAGACTGCATTTTGTTTGGAAATTAAATAGTTAAAGAATCAGTTGTGGGTGATTTATTTTTTTCCAAGACTATAAACTAAATGGTCACCAACAAAAAGTTACCAATAACCAATCACTCTCAATTTTTATGAGATGAATGAAAGGAATGTTCAATCAAACACAGGACCGAGGTAGGCCCCACAGCTGCACACTTGTGCTGACGAATATATGAAGTAGACTATCGACATTGACACGTCTATTTTCAGTACAAAAAATGTTGAGGTTAACAGAAAGTTTAAGTGCCTAGAAAGGCCACCTAGAATTTATCTAGAATGTGAAAATTAATGACCCAGATTCATTTGGAATTGAAAACTAGACCATTGATTTCAAATTCTGAATTTTTTTTTTAGGTATGTAGTGATGTTGAACCTCGTTTAGAAGTTAAGAGGTACAAACTAGTACATACCTGAACTAAACTCATGTGTTAGTATGAGATTTAACTAGCCCAACTCATTTCCTTGTATTTCAACTGACTCTCTACATGAATAGGCATTTTGCCTTAGTTATTCCCATTTCATTCCTCCATGTCCAACCCTTCGTCTGTCTTCCAATTAAGATACCAAACGAACTCAGAAATTGACAGATATAATCCCTTGGAACGGTAGATGTTAAAACAAAAAATAGCTTTTCTTATTCAAATTGTCTCTCTAAATTTCTCCATTTACGAATGTTGTACTTGTATTTTGCCCAGAAAAACAGTGGAAGTCTTGGAAAATAAAGTTTTACTGAAAGAATTCTAAAAAGCCGATTGAAAAAAGTTTTTGAATTGTACTAGAATTAAATTAATCAAATCTCATTATCCGTAACCATGTCACATGAAAATATTGATTGACTTCTCATTATTATCCACAAAATGACGTTTGTAGCTAGATTATAAGAGCTTAATATGTAATTTACAAGTTATGATAAGGGTCATAAGGTGTGTACTTGCTGGGAGACATGGTTGCATTTGAGCTCTGGGCATGCCTAGACATGTTCCTCTGATAATCTCTTTAGTTCGGGCCTCATTCGTAAGGAAAACAAAAGAACAAAAGTATGAGAGTCATGCCATAGCTGTGTTCATCTCATTTCAAAAGAAAAGACATCTCTTAAGCATATCAAAAATGCCTGCGACACATCATTCTGGACGAGATTCTTATGTATAGACTTTTTACCACAAAGAGAACTTCCTTAGTATACAATAAACAAGAGGCATAGAAAAAGTTCCAAAATGGATCAAGTCTAAAAATAGGTGATCGACAAACTCAAGAAGGAGCTATTGCATGACATCACCGAAAGAAGTATTGACAGTGAACTAGCAAGTAGCAACAGATTTTTGAAAGAACAAAAATCTGCTCCATGGAATAACTCCAAGTTTCATCCCGTGTCCACAAGGAAAGCACAAAAATGAAAATAAAAAGCTCCAAATTACTGTATTCTTTAATAAAGCTGCAAATTTGCAAAAGATAGACCTTTGAGAAGTAGATTTTCCGTCACCCAAAGTTATTCAGCAAAAATGGAGAGACTGAGCTAAGATGCGAAATCAAAATAACATGGTGTTGAAATGGCATTGATCTCCTTACCTTTGTCCTCCAACTGTTGGAGAGGAGAGCACAACTGCTATTAGTTGCTGCTATATAGGAGCAACGGCTTGAAGCCTTGAACTATGACTTGGCAAAAAGGAACTAAACTCCAAGTCAAATCCAGTTCATATCAGACTTCCATATGCACCAGATGATGCTAGAGATTTGGATGAGAATGTTGCTGATGTGAACTGAATTGTGAAGGTGAAAACAAGAATCACAGCCTACTTAGATTTTAAGTTCCACATAGACACGTAAGAAAATGAATTATATGATTGATATAAGTACCCATGAACAGCCTGAGAGCTCCTTCCACTTACGATGGGGAAGAAATGAAACCAGTTTTAGCTCACACACTTAAAGGAACTCCCTGAGCTGCAAATCCCATGAAGCAGCAAACCCGTTTCACCCATTTGACTTGAGCATTTGTTGCCATTCGTGCAGCTCAAATCAGTGGGTCTAATTCTAAATAAATGAGTTCGCAACTCGTTTTCTTCATTGGACAATCCAATACCCACAAAGAGGTGAACTCCATTAACGAATTTACAGAAGTAATACATTAATTAATCACTGATATCATTAAAGCATTGCATGATGTATTTAACCACCATGAGTGCAAGATATTGTTGTGCCCAGGGTCACGCACACACTCAAACACACAATGAATTCGAGGCAAAAACTCCGTCGTATATATATACACATGAAAAACCTCACCGGGAAGCCACAACCGGCTCCCCTCACTCAACCTCACCCTCTCAGACTACATTGCTACACCACACACCTCACCTCTCAAATACAATCAGTACTTATAGGGATTTTTTTGGGAAAACAAACAAAACAAGGGGAGGGAGTCAAGATTTGCGGTAAACAAATCTTCAACAAATACAGCTGATCGAATTCCAACAGATATTAAGGTGGTGTCACTTCCTTAGCTGATCATTAACACTTTCTCATCCACTCCCCCAGCTACATACATACAAGCTGAATTAAGGGCTCATTTAGCTAAATGCATGTTGTTTCAATGATGCGATAAAATTCCACAGTACTTGAAATTTACTGACTAAACTATTGCACTGTAGTTGTTATACAACCAACAAAGCCAAAACGGAATCATCCAACCATGAAACATAAATTTTACGAGTTAAAAAGAAATTACCAGAGATGAACATATAGTGGTGTACTCCATAAAATACGCAACCACTACAAATTGACGCATAACTCTACGCGATGTTGAGCTTCAAATTCCATTTGTCGGGGTGGAACGACTCCCACTTGTCCGATTTGAAATTAAACGAATCTGAGTCCTGAGAGTTCAATCATGAGAAGCAAAACCAAAGGGCAACTACATCCATAGCATGCCTAGCCTTATCCAGATACCCAACCCCACTTACTTTGCAAGATCCAATGTTTCATTATATAACTTCAATAGCTCGGTAGCTTCTTCCTTCTTATAGCTCAAAACCTTCTTTAGCAACTTCTTTTCAGTATATTTTAGCCATGTAGTCAAACAAACATCAGTAGTCCTGATCCATGTCTCAATTACTTTGCAAGATCCAGTGCTTCATTATACAACTTCAATAGCTCGGTAGCTTCTTCCTCTTTTCAGCTCAAAACTTTCTTTAGCAACTTCTTTTCAGTATATTTTAGCCATGTAGTCAAACAAACATCAGTAGTCCTGATCAAACCTTGCGACAACAAAGCTTGATAAACTGCACTCCTTGGAACAATCCTCGATCTTCTCGAAGCTTGGTGAGAAAATTATTGGCCGTCTTGAAACCAACAAAGACTCCAAAGTCCAAACCCATTTTATTAACGAGAGAATCCATCACGCCATTGATCTTATCCTCTGATGTAATCATACAACCTGGATGCACCTTAAAAGCAACAAGAATAACGTCCTCGGTCCGACCCCACTTATTATAAACCTCAACCTTCTTCTCCCAAGTAGATTTACTCATTGCCGTCAACGCTTGAATGGCTAACATGAACGTCGCCTGCGAAGGATTGAAACCCATCTTCTCAACCTCATCCAAATAGTCTCTAAACCTATTGCTGCTCACAAAGAACGCCCCAGGTTTCATCAACCAACGCATAATATTGGTAGTGGGGACACCTGCTTTTCGCAGAATTTCAATGTTGGGTGTCACTTGACTTTGATGTTCATACAAAGAGACGCAGCACAGCATCTAATAAAAGCTAGTGTTCTCTCTTCAGATTGAAGCAAATTACGAAAGAACTTAAAAGATGGGATGATTGAGTTTTCCAAGCTTCTTGTCATGATAAATTGTGACATAGACGTTATTCTGGCAACATCTACGCTTGAGAGGCCTTTAGATTTAAGAAGTTCAAGCTTTGGCAATAGGGTCTTTCGGGGATCACCTAATATCAAAGGAGGGTAATTTCTAACGGCACTTGAGATTTGAGTTTTGGTGAATCCATGGTTCCTGAAGAATGCCAAGACTGAGTCCGGCTTATCAGGAGTTTCAAATTTGACACGCCTAGATTTTTCAAGGGATTTGAGAGGGGTGGAAAAAGGGCGCGTTTGACGGAAATAGAAATAGTGGGTTGGAGAAGCTTTAGCAGCAGATATTCCATGGCGTGATTTGCACACGAACTTCAACATTTGATGAGATTTGAAGAGGAGGACGAGGACGTTACCTTCGACCTCGTTTGATTCGGAGACTAAAACAGACAGGATTAAGAGTCCTGGCATAAATTGTACTGGACTATTAGTCCTGGTATTAATTTAGTCTTGCATCTCACATAATCCCTTGTTTGATTCGCATAGGATTAACATTGGGACTATTTTTTTTTCTTTTTTTTTCCCTTCAGGACTCTCTCTTATCTCTCTCTCAAACCGAGTTTCATTGAAGTTCACTTTGGCAGTAGCAAATTCTGAAGTTCTCAGAATTGGATTAACATTGGGACTCATCGTT
>JAXBDA010004755.1:0-27410 GCA_036023075.1 Gaultheria prostrata
ATGAAACGACGTCGTTTCATTTAAGTCAAAACGGCCAAAACGACGTCGTTTTGACTAATTTTTTTTCCAGCTCGTTGGGGGCTTAAAACGGCGTCGTTTTTGGCCCGCCAAGCACCTGCTGTGCACAGGGGTGCACAGCAGTATCCCCAAATCCGAAGAAGGGTGAAATCTTATCCCTTGGTTTTTCGTTTTGCTAAACCAAGGATATAAGGTGGGGCCCATGGATAGGAGGGAGTATCTCTTTCCATATCTCTCTCATCCAAGCAGGGACTAAACGTGAGACTTGCAACTACTTAGGAGTAAATTACTTGCAACTACTATAGCCAGCCGTCAATGCAGGTGGCATGACTTAGTACGCATAAGTAAATACGAGACGATTGATATTTATGGAGGTTTGGATGTCCCATATTGTATTCCGGGATTGAGTTTCATTCTCTCTCACCCCATGTAATAGATAAGGAATGACAAATGACAAAAAATAAAAATAATTCTTTGTCAGAAGACAATTAAGAAAACACAAACGTTGAATTTCTAAGGAAAGACATGGGTAAGTGTAGTCATTTTCCCTAAATATTTATGGGCTTGAGAAACCTCCATCTCCTCATAGCGTTCATAAGGCCACCCTGGTGCCAGAATGATATTTGGATCTACCGATTCTACTAAGCACAAATTAAAGGAACTTTTTATTTCTGTATCTCTTGAGTGTTTAAAGATGTCCGATGAAGCTCATTTTTTTGAAACAGAAAACCTTCATTGTATCCTACGAGTTCGTTCAGCTCAATAATGTAGTCTCAAAGGTTGAGCCCACAAAAGAGAGCTTTCTTATGGAACCTAAGCAATTGGTTCAAACTTTTTTTTTGGTAACTCAGGTATTTGGGTTAGCATTCACGCACTTCGACTAATTTTGAGAGTCCAATCAAAACGCTCACTCGCAGGGAAGCCAATTCGACACGGATGTGGGTTGGCATCAAACTTAACGATCCACTGTAACACAATTAGCTTGATACATAATTACACCCAACAACAATAAGGCTTTAGAATATGGCCTGATTAATTGTGACTCAGAAATTTTATGGAGCTAGCAGACACTTTTATGTGATCAATCACAAGATATTAATGCCTTTTCAAGGCAAAAGGTAGTTGAGGACAAGTCGTTGTAACATTTACTACTACCCCACAGCACCAATCCAATATGTTCCTATAAAAATAAAAATATGCATATAATATATATTGGTTCTTACATTAAAATACATATGATAACAAATCGACATTATTCTTTTTCCATCAAGTTTTCAAATATATCAAAAAAGAAAATTAAAAGAAAAAGCAATTGAGGGAGTGAAACGCTTTTGATTTCACATTTCTTGAAATTCTTTTCACGACTTCTCCTTCTTCTCCTCCTCCTTTTTTGTCGCCACCCTTCCATCAGTACCGGCCATCATCGCGTACTTATCCTTCCTGGTGAGATTGGTGCATTCGAACCCCAAAGTCCCCGCAAGCACCCTTTGAATATAATTCGCAACTTCAATCGCCGATTTTCCACCTTTGCAAGTCAATTCAACCGGCAATTGGTTCAGGAACGTGATCTCGTACGTAGGCCTCGGATTCATGAACACAAAATACGGGTCCAAAACCTTGTATCCCCTCACCGTGGTCCCATAGAAAACGCTCTGCTTTGTATTTATCGCGACAGGCACAATCCTATCCGTAAGCTCAGCAAACAACGCACTAAACCTCAACAAAAAAGGCTCTCTACAAGTAGTCCCTTCGGGACATATGACCAAATCACCTTCTTGTAACAATCGCTTGATATCCTCCGCGTCTTTTTCTCTATCCCTTGATAAAGCCACCGCTTTAATCGGGGAAATCATCTCCGAAAACTTACTTATACTATATGTAACGCAACTGACTTTTCTCCCCAGGGCAACAGCTGTAACCACCGGGTCTAATATGGTCCGGTGGTTGCAAACAAAGAGGACACCACTTTGACCTTGTTTTGGGGGAGGGGGAGGGGTGCCCTTAACAATAAGTTTGATTCCTAGGATTTTGTAGTTGTACCAAACTATTTTTTCGGGTAAAGGGATATTGAGATAGATCCTTAGGATTGAGAGGATTATGCCTATGGGCATCCATAGGAAAGCTAAGAGGGCAATTAGAGGGGTAGGTCTTTGGACTAAACGGCCCTCATGAAATATAACTGGACTTAGAAGCTTGTTTCTTGGTAGGGGCTCACACTTTGTTCTTGGCACCATATATCCTTCCTGCATTGATAACAAGATTGTTATTTCTTTTTTTGTCAATCGATAGGAGAGATCATTTACATCATGCATGTGTGAATTACTTCAAACTACAAACCAAAGACACTAAAAGTTTAACTCGATCAAGACATGAGAAGGTCCGTTTGGGGAGAAGTAGTCAAAGAATTGATCCCATAATCTTTAAGGATATACAGATTAAAGGTGCCCAACCGAGGCACTGAAGCCAAAAAACGTAGCACAAGTTCTATACCATGCTAGCTAGCACAATTGTAAGAACATATCATGTCGTGCCTTGCCAAGCCAGGTAACAAACACATGTCGTTTTGCCTAATCATCATAATGTGCAACATAACAGATTATATCCCTATCCACCCATGTTCTTTACTAAGCAAATCACCAAAAAAGTTCTTCAACCATGGACAATGTATCCTTTTGATAAACCATCTCATGATCAAATGGGGCTCTATTTCTTCGAAAAGTCAATTTCGTCCTTGTTCAAATTAAGTTATTTCTTTTCTGACTTACCTACAAATCAACCTAAATTCATTACTCCCTCCATCCCAAATTACTGGTCCTTCTTTCCATTTTGAGATGTCCCAAAATATTTGTTCAATTTCTAAAAACATCCATCAAAACAGAGTCACTTTCCAGTTTTACCCTTAAAAAATACATTTTCTATCTCAATTGGCTTGTCCATTATCTTTTATTTTATAACGGTTCTTATGATTTTGAAAACTTTGTATAATAAAACTAATTGATATCTATCAAACAATATCCATATTGCATATGTTTTAAGTTTCATATAAAAAAAATAGCCGCACAAAGTTGGCCACAGTAATATTGACTGGATTTAGGGGCAAAACAGAAAAGACAATACAAAGTTTTCACACCCCTTAAAAACTCACTTCCCCAAAAACGGCAAGCAAATTGGGACGGAGGGAGTGTATTGGAAAAATGTAGAAATTGCAATAATAGTTAGGATATTATTCGTCACAATTTCTTCCTAGGGGAATTAAACAAGGCCATGAAGACAATAATTTGAAGAAAAAAAGTAGGTTGGTCATGAAGGAAGCATGTTTAGAGTCAGCTGTCTTCTTTCGTATAGGTCAAAAGCAGCTAGAAATCAATGGAAGAGAAGAAACTTCTAATAAAGAGGCCGTTAGGTAATTAATCATATCTAACTGTCACGTTGTAATGATAAGGCCCCCTTTTACTAACTAAAAAATGTCAAAAAGCTAACTTATTATGAAAATTGAGGCAGTTACTCTCTTATAATAATACATCACATAAAAAATCGTGAAAAGTCGAAACGCCAAAAACACTCTCCTAGTGGAACACCCCCTAAGATTTGAAATCACTTGAAATTGGAAATGGTTACTTATAAGGATTTTTCAGTGTCGGGGTGTACCACATGGCGTCTTACGTGGTACTCGCAACTCTCCATCACAGCTATCTGCGGTACCACGTTGCGTCTTACGTGGTACCTGCAACGCTCCATCATAGCTATCTAAAAGTGTTTTGGACTGTTCGAATTTTAAATAAATAGGCTGTTATGGAATTAATTATATCTAACTGTCACGTTGTACCAATAAGATTTGAAATCATCTTGAAATTTGAGAAATGGTTACTTATTATAAGAGTACTTGGCCTGCATGAAGACAGATAGAGAGAAATTCATGTACAATGCGTTGTGCCATAAAAGCTCTTCACCAACCAAAGCAAAAATCCAAAAAAGATCATAATCCCTTGTTAAACTAATTAAATATGCATCTAAAAATTCACCTAATTACATCTAACATGTTTTAGTTTCTTCCTCATAGCACCATGATCATAAAAGGCGTCACCAACCCTATCAACAAAATTTAATGACAAATAGAAAAACAAAGAGAAATCTACGTAACACAACAGTCTCGTAGTACAATTTTATACGATCAATAACGCGATCCATTATTTCGTCGATGTTGAAAAACAAAAATCCGATCAGTTGTACAAAAAAAAAAAAAAAAACATATGTAATTATATATGTTTTTTCAAATTGGGGTGGCCTTGGTCCCCAATAGTCCATCTATGGATCCATGTATCAGTTGATATGTCGTAATTCGTAAATCATTTATTTTTCAAGAAACATATCACCGATTTAGATTTTAGGGACGGAGAAGACAAAGAGAAAGTCAATGATTTACAAATCATTTAGCACGATACGCGTTTTTACTGATGGTTGAAAATAACAACTCCATGCATTTGTTAACGAGCCCATATCACACGTTACCATGTTGTACGTATTTTCGTGTCCGTATCCTTTTCAAAAAAGCAAAATGACCATTTTGGGCAAAGATAGAGAGAGGAGGTGAGAGAATCGAACCTTGCAAACGGACATGAAATCATGGTCAGTCTCTCGGTCCCCCAACCCCAAATCCGGAAATTCGCTCCCGAATTCTCTCACTACTGCCGCCCTCTTATGTTCTCCGACCAGAACACCAGGTTTCTTCGCAAACCCGGTCGCCCGACCGGATTTCGACACCTCCAATTCCGTACCTATCACCTTATCAGCCCCCAAAAAACTCTTACAAAAATGTTCCACCATAATCCTCGGGTTCGCGGTAACGATGTACCGCTTCCCGAAGGAATTGAACACTTTCCACGTCCCCGGGTGCACGTCCTCCGAGTAAAACTTCGGCAGCACCGCCCTCGAGACGAGCTCGATGTCGCAGATTTTTAACCCGGCGAAGGATATGAAAATGAACGTTTGGATCGCGACGGATTCGGAGACGAACACGTAGGTGAAGTAGACGAAGGGGACGGATAGTAAGAGGACGAGAGCTCGTAGCAGGCTACCGGCTTCGAGAGCGACGAGGAGAAAATAAGGAAAAGCGCTTCTCGATACGAGGAGCGTGCCGTCGAGGTCTGCTGCGACCGTTTGGTTTGATCGTCCGTTGGTGCTGCATTTTGAGATTGGTGGAAAGGGGGAAGGAGCACCCATCACAATGAGGAGAGAGAGAGAGAGAGAGAGAGAGAGAGAGGAGGTTTTTGGTTTTTTTAGTTTGATGGAGTGATGTTTATGTCAAGGAGGTGAGGGGGGGTTTAAAAAGGATTGGAGAGGATGTGCACATTGTTTGTTTCTAGTACATATATAGGGATTATCTACGGCGTGCTAGCAAGGGGTCTGATTAATAGGTTTTCCCACTTAAAATATAGAATAGCAAGTCAGGGATTATTTACCGTCTATCAGCAAGGAGCCTATTTAATGGCATTTTGTTATAGGAATTATCTACCGTCTACTAGTAAAGAGCCTATTTAATGACATTTTGTTATAGGGATTATCTACCGTCTACTAGCTAGGAGCCTATTTAATGACATTTTGCTTTAGGGATTATTTACCGTCTACTATTGGGATTATCTACCGTCTACTAGCAAGGAGTCTATTTAATGACATTTTGCTTTAGGGATTATTTACCGTCTACTAGCAAGGAGCCTATTTAATGGCTTTTTGCTATAGGGATTATCTACTGTCTACTAGCAAGGAGCCTATTTAATGGCGTCTAAGACGTTTCCCACTTGAAACATAGAATAATAGCAAAACATTAGCAGGATACTAATTTCTAATTTTTGCACTCCTCTCATTTATATTTGCATTTTGTTTAAATTTTTTTTTTTAAGAATGTGATCGATAACATATGGTTTTTCTTCTTGTGAATTATGATTGGACGAGTAAAAGCTAGGAAGCGTATTGTTGTAAATTTACATCAATTAATAAAAAAAAAAAAAAAAGAGAATCAAATAGTGTGAAAATCTATCACTCCGTTTGTATCGCAAAATCTGTTATTTTTTGTTCAGGCATGTTACTTTCTCGGATTAAAGAATATAATCACCTTCCTTCATAATTTTACGAGATCTTTGGATTGATGCAGAAAAAATCTCGTATATTATGCACGAAAGTACTTTATTTTTTGTACGGAAAGCAACACATTTTTGTTAGAGAAATACAAGTAGGAGTGAGGAGTATATGTATGTGGATGAGAGAGGGAGTAGTATTAATGTGGGAAGACTTTTCTATGGTTTTGTTGTTTTTGGGTGTTTGAAGATTAATTAGGGTAGTTGTAGAGAGAGAGAGAGAGAGAGAGAGAGAGAGAGAGGTTCTAAGTGGTTGAAGGTCGTTACCAACGCCCACTGTTCATTCAATTAGCCTTCTTTCTAGCTTCTTCACGCCGTTCCATTATGCCTTGTTTGGCTTTGGCTAAGCTTGCATTTAGCCAAGCTTTCTAATTTCCTTTTAAGGCAAAATTATTGTACATTGGATCCCCTCAACCTCATATTGTTTGTCTACTTTGAGAATTCGAATTACTCAAAGGGCCGGAGATCATCATTACAAATTTTAAACTTCACCTTTCGCGTTACACCCCTTCCTTTTTTTTTTGCGTTTCCATGATTGTATGGGGGCGGGCCTATGGGCCAACTAATGAGAACATTTATCAATCGACCGCGGTCCGGATTTTAAACACTTACCGGTCAGAGAGTATTTAACATTCGGACTGTCGAAAATACTTTTAGATAGTTAAAATGCACCGTCCGTGCATTTGACGTATGCGGGTGTGCATCATCATAGGATTTTTGGTTTCGTTAACATGTAAAATTTTAACTAAAAATGCCAATAAAATTATTCAAGTACTTCATCTCCTGTATATGTGTAGACACATGATTGCTTGTGTTGCATGTGCTCGTGTTTTTCTATTTTTTCACCCCTTCCTATGGGCCAACTAATGAGAACATTGACTAGTTCCTTGGGGGAGTAATTTTGTGATCGCGTGTTGATGTGCCTATGCTAAAAGGCAAATAACGTAGTACATTTATCATTACGATATGGAATTTATTTTCTAAAATCTATAGCAAAACATATCATTACGATATGGAATTTCCAGTTTTGTTATAGTCCGGCTATGGGTACTCACACTTGCGTACGTCACATGTACGAACGCATCTTAACCATTCATTTTAACCAATCGACCGCGGTCAAGATTTTAAACACTTACCGGTCAAAGAGTATTTAACATTCGGACAGTCGAAAATACTTTTGGATAGTTAAAATGTACCGTTCATGCATTTGACGTATGCGGGTGTGCATCATCATAGGATTTTCGGTTTCGTTGACATGTAAAATTTTAACTAAAAATGCCAATAAAATTGTTCAAGTACTTCATCTCCTGTTCATGAGTAGACACATGATTGCTTGTGTTTTTTCTATTTTTTCACCTCTAAAGTACGTTTTGCATACTACTCACATGATCGAGTTCATTCCAAATGCATGGAAAGATTTAATGTTTTTACTATATAGTCTTTGGCTCTTTGTAAAGCGTGGAGAAGGTGAGAATTATGTTGACTATGACTCCCTACTCTAAAATCATATAACGAGCGTGCTTGACATCAATAATACTACTACAATAATTTTAAAAGATAAACAAGTTTTATCCGAGTGATTTTTATAACTTTGAAAAATCCTAGATCGTCTAGGTTTAATAATTTGCTAGGTTTAATTTTTTTTTATCTCAATAAAATATTATTATCAATCGATATATGAATCAATCACCAGTAGAAAACAATTAAACAGATGAACACCAGGATATACGTGGAAAATCCTAAATGGGTAAAAAACCACGGCAAGGAATCAAAACCACTATAATCATTGTGCAGTTACAGATATACCTATCCAAACGAAGTAAATCCTTACAACGTTCTAAGTATCACCTGCCGAGTCACATGTACACCGCACCCAGTGATCTTGATCGCCAACGCCTTGAATCGCACAAGCCTTCCAAAAACTTCTTCCAGAAATCCACCGGAAGAAAACACGAAGTTGATTGATGATTGAAGTAGAAACCTCTTGAAGCTTTGATTAAAGATCCATGGATTTTTTTTTTTTTTGCTTCAAGATTCACTCTCAATACTCTAGGGTTTTTGTGGGTTTGGAAACAAGCCGCTCTCTCTCTTTTCTGTTGCAGCCCACATACCCTAGAAATCCAACAGCCGACTTCTTTTATAGAATATAAAGATCCGATCAATCGCCTGTGAAGTCGATTGATCGCTTGTAGAATCATATACGGACTGAGTTACCCGATTGAATAACCGATTGATCCCACAATCGATCTATGAGGGCTGAAATTGCAAATCACGGCCTGTGATAATTTGGAGCCACCCGATTGATAAGCCGATTGATCTAGGCGGAAACCGATCGTCTACTAACCCTCGAATTACATTAAAAAAGGATTCCTTCCACTCTATTCTTATACAGACTTGCTACTTAGAAAATTAAGGAAAAATAATAAAATTAGAACTCGATATTAATATGTGTTTTGTCATACGGAATTGCCAAAATAAGAAGACTCTGAAATTTGGTCCTTACAAACTTAATCACGGTTTTACAATCGTGGTGTATCAAGCCGTGAATTAAAAATAATATAAAATCACACTTTGAATGAAAAACCGTGGTTAAATATACTATTGGATGACGGTTTCGTTTATGGTCAATTATTACATATAGGACCATAGTTTGAACTAATAAACGTGGCTATATATGAATAAGGATGGAAAAAAAAATGTGATAGTTTCACATGTTTGTTTCATTAGAATCGAAGTGTATTATTTTCTTGAAAACTTGGAAATACCAAAGTACGATATTTATCCATTACTCTAGTAGTAGCAAGAGTACAAGTGCGGGTGTAGAAACGTCTTTTGAAAATATCTCAGGATATTTACATTCACCCAAATGATGACAAGAATTGTAAAATAAAACGAGGATAAAAAAAACGACAGGATAGTCATTACTCGAGGATAGCGTAAAACTAAAGGCATCGACAAAAATTTGTGTAAATACAATGAACCTTTTAATTTGCATTCAACATGCATGTTGATATTTTGGAGTCGTTGCATGCATAAATAAATATATATGTGAACAAGTTATCCTTTCAGGGCGAACTTCGAAAGGAAATCTTATAGTTATCCTATTGTGCTGACTTATTTTTTGCGGGGCCACTTGAAAACATATTTTAAAATCAATGAACAACACGAATTATCCGCTTATGAACTCAAAATGAACCTCATAAAGTGATCTGCGCACACAGATTTGTATTATTACCAAAATTAAAAGATAAGAGATATTCTTAAATTTGATCTAGAACATAAAAGAAACTTAGCTAAACATACGACACCTAAAAACGGAATCTTCTAGTATAATGTATAACAGAAATAATAAATATCAAATATACTCACTCCGTCTTTTTTGAAGTGTGTTGACTCGTAATTCCAACTTATTTTCTCTCACATCAATTTTTACATCTACTTTCCACTACTTACCCTTATCAATATAATAATACTCACTAATTTTTCAAAAAAGAATATACTTTTAAGGGCAAAATAGGAAATATACCCACTAACTTTTCAAAACACACAGTTATTAAGGGACAACCCAAAATGAAAATGTCTACACTATAAAAGGGACGAAGGAAATACTATTTTTTAAATTATAAATTATTTCCATTCTACATCAGTAGAATTTCTTTGTTTTAATTTAATATGCCAAAGTAGGGTGTGACCTAGTTAATTAAAAATTATCAAAGGCTGAGGTTCAATTCCCAAGTGGGACCAAGACTCCCCCAATAACTTAGTGTATAACAGAGTTTGAATTACGCATCCACAGATCGTCTGTTTCCAAATTCTACTGTACCTCTGGTGCCAGGGATTCTGGGTCGTTAAATCACATAGTATAAGTTTTTAAAATTTAAAATAAAATTTATAATCTAACGGTCGAAAATTCCTTGCAATAAAAGCACAGGTGAATTTAGGAACGGAGAATCCCTTGTCTACCACGTCATGAGTGATATCCTTTTCACTTCCCACATCATCATATTCGTCCGACGCCTTCCTCATCTGCTGTCCTCCGGATACCTCAACCTCTGCAACCTCATTTTTGTAGATGGGTCATATATTGGAAACTAAAAAAAAATAAAAAATGAAGCGTGTTATTTTTAGAATTAAAATAATAATTGGAAATGCGTTATTTTTAAAATAATAATGGTGAAAAGCAATGAAAGGGTGAGGAAAATTCAAGAAACTAAATATTGATCATTCATATATTACACGGTTAATTTTCTTCCTTCGTTTTATTGTTATTACAAAATAAGGACCAACTCGTACCAGTTTTAGAGACTTCTACTATATATATTTACTATCAAGTGTCGAGAAATCAGTCAAACCAACAAACGCGCATAAAACGCGAAGAACAATTATGCAACAAATTAACAAAGAACGTAAGACACGGAGATTTTTACATCCCCTTTTGGTGCAACAACACTCGACTTCCGCGTCATGAACACCACTTGAACATAGAAACGAACTCTCAATGTCATGAGCACCAGTAATTGACTGCCGAAATAAACTCTAAACGGTCATCATCGCCGCAACAAAACTTAAACCTCAATTTTTTTATTTTTTTTTATCAAATTTCTTACCTCAATTTGAAAATATCATCGCGAGGTGCACTTAAATCCCCAAAATCAATGACCAAGTTCCCGCGGTTCCACGATAGAAGCCGAAGTAGAAGATAAATTCCATTAAAATTAGTAAAAAGAATCCTTCGAGAGTGGAAGTAAAAAAGAAATACCCTTATGGAATAAGTACTTATTAGTCAGCTGCCGACACAACAATTTGAAAGCCACATATTTGCTATAAGTAGCAAAGACGGAACCAGTAAAGGGCTATGGAGTGCCAAAGCCTCCGCGTCGTTTCGGGTTTATAAAGTAGTCTCTTTAATCGATATTGTTGATGCCAATAAGTTATTGAATGATGGTAAAAGGGATAAAGAGAACAACATCATGGAAACGACAGTCCGGCTAGTAAATTATTTCTAAGAAGATACGAGATATGATTTTTGCATTTCTTTCATGCATTATTATACCCACATTTTTTATGAATCAAGTACGGCTAAAAGCAACCAATAAAATTTAACTTTAGAATTTAATTTCATGCATTATACCCACATTTGTCATCGTTGTACGTATATGAGGTGACCGATTAACTTCTCAAATGAATATGTGTGTGATAGATGTATTTCATTTTCCAAGAGAATATTGGAATCATGTGATTACTGACCTTATAATTAGAAATTATTTATGAATAACACTTCTGACAATTGTATTTTTGGGCAACAGTTACTTCTGAGCCGTTGATCGGTCCCTCCAATCCAAACGCAAAATAGACTGTCATATTATTCGTTCATCACGAAAAACTTGTCGAGTTGATTATCATGGAGAAAATAAATGTTGAGATTAAAAGGTTTCGGACCTTTTAAATTTTTTATGGAAGTTTTTTTTTTTTTTTAGGTCGAGCCCTTGAATGTGAAGAGATCTGGGATCTATATGAACCCTGGGTAGGTACACAATTGAAAATTGCAGAAAAGCCAACCCAAAGTAATCTTATGATCATTTGAACCTCAGTCAATTTCCCGTTGAATGGGCATGCTTGAGAGCCAATTTTTTTGTTAGATTCACAAACTGACTTATGGATAACAAGTCTGCGAAATTGGCTTAAGTTGGCTTTTTGAGTTGATATAGTAAGATGATGACATGTCACATAAAGCACAATACGTCAATTTTGTGGAACAGGCTATAATCAAAATCTCTGTAAAAATACTTTTGATCATGAATTATAGAAAGTAATATTATATGGCTCCTAAACAATCGATTGATACTCGAGTGATTTCAGTGAGCATCACTTGATGTTTTAGAGGATCTCCAACCAATCTTTAAATCTCCATAATGAAGAATGAATGTGACACATATTAAGGAGAGATTTTGTAATTTATGCCCCATTTTTCTCAAAAAATTGTACTTTTTTTGGGGACCCTTTGGGCTGACTGGCCGGCTTAGTTAATGAGAAAAAATGGCTATTTGGGTTTAGGATTCAAAACTACGCCTAAGAGCATCTACAAGGCCTAAGGGTATACTCAAAATTGAATAATCAAAAGTTGCCATATTATTTTTTGATTATGCATTTAGAGGATTACTAAAGTTAACAATGTATAGGTCCACAATGGCATAATCAAAATTGAGTGATATATCATCTTCTCAAACTAAAAAAAGAAACTAAATTATTTAAAAAATAGCTTTTTCAGTCAAAATTGTTCTTTTTTCAAAAAAATTTAAAAACAGTTTTCTTAAATAAAAAAATTTCATAAAAAAAAAGTTTTCGGAAAAGTGAAAAACTTTTTCAAAAAAAATTCAGTTTTAAAAAACAAACAATTTTGTAAAAACCAAAAAACACTTTAGTTTTAGAAAAAAAAAAGGTTTTCCAAAAAACCATTTTTGAAAGAAAAAAAAACACCAATTCAATTCTGGAAAACAAACAGTTTTCATTAAAAAAATTCAAAAAAATTAAACAATTTATTAAACAATTTTTGAAACGTCTTTGAAAAAAAAAATCAGTTTTTGAAAAAAAAAGATAGACAGAAGGTTTTTGTGCAATGATGGATGTATTTAATTTGGGAGATGTAGGGTCATTAAATTTGGTTATTGGGAAAAAGTTGGTAATTTTAGTATTCCATTGTGAGCACTTTTTGATACAAATATTGTTATAACTTTAAAAATATTCTGATTTTGAGTATGCCATTGGGGATAACCTAAGCAAAATTGGATAATCAAAGCATGCAACCTAAGGTTTTTGTTATCCATTTAGAGGTTGCTAAAGCTAGCAATGTTAAGTCTCACATTGACGTGTTCTTTGTCCATAACAAAAAATAATGGACTCCCATCACTTTTCCAATAATAGTCAAAACTTGAATCACTTTTTAACTACAAAAAATAGTTTTTGAAACTTTTCTTAAAAATAATATTTTGAAAACTTTTTAAAATGAAACAGTTTAAAAAAAAAAAAGTTTAAAAAAAAAAGTTTTAAAAATAAACTATTGAAAAAAAAATTTAAATTGAACTTTTGAAATAATTGTTGAGAGAGAGAAATAGAGAAGGGAGGAGAGAGAGAATGTTTTTGTCATTTTGTGTAATAGTGGGTGTACTTGATTGGATAGATGTGTGGTCCACTAAATTTGATGCTTAGCAAAAGTTTGCTAGTTTTGATTATGAAAGGGCCAAAATTAGGTTAGTTGCTAACTTAATTTGATTACTCCAATGTACACAATTTTTTGAATAAGCATTGCTAATCTTGCCAACCTTTTAGTTTTGGTTAAACCAATGTGGATGCTCTACAGCTATATCAATGCTGTGTTTTACTAGTGGGCCACGCCTTCTTTAGTAGTAGGAGTGCTGAAAAAATATATTTATTACTCCCTCCGTCCCTTAATAAGTGTAGACATTTCCATTTTGGGCTGTCCCTTAATAAGTGTGTGTTTTGAAAAGTTAGTGGGTACATTTCCTATTTTGCCCTTAAAAGTATATTCCTTTTTGAAATGTTAGTGGGTATTATTATATTGATAAGGGTAAGTAGTGGAAAGTAGATGTAAAAGTTGATGTGAGAGAAAATAAGTTGGAATTACGAGGTAACACACTTAAAAAGGGACGGAGGGAGTACATAACTACCGAATGTGCCTCTATTGCAGCCCTAAATTTCGGCCAATTCTCTAGGCCTTTTAAGATCGGTCTATTGATCAATCGTAGTAAGGACTAAGTCGAATGCAAGGAGCACGTAGATAAGAAGCGGCAGGTTTCAAAATTCCGAAGCACTTTAACGGCTCGATTAGATGCAAGATGACTTTGGTAGAAGATAGAGTGGGAGAGGGGTGGTTTGTGCTTTTAGAGTTTGATGGACTTATGTTAAGGAGGTGAGGGGGAGAGGGGGGCTTTAAAAAAGATTGAAGAGGATGTGCATACTGTTTGTTTATTGTATATATTAATTGATATAGGGATTACACTATTAAGGGGCCTATTTAATGGCACATATCTAAGAGATTTCCGCTTCAAAAATAGAATGGAAAATAGTAGGATACTGATTCTTAAACTCTCGTATGTATTTGCAGTCTTAGGTTTTACTCTTGTCAAATTAATAATCGATAACATGTTTTTATTCCTGTGAATTATGCCATTGTACTTTTACTTGTTCAGTTTTTCATACATGTTAGGATTTTTGGAACACCTGTTCAATCCCACAACACCCCTATGGATCTTGAGAACAATGAATCACCGAACAAAATCACAAATAGACGTGCGTAATAAAAAAAACGAGACACAAGATATACGTGGAAAACCTCAACGCGAGGAAAAACCACTGGAGCCACACCAGTCCACTATGAAATTTATCCAGAGTACAAGTCTTCTCGCAATCACAATCTCTTTGATATGTGTGTTTTCTCTCGCCTCTCACTGTTTTTCTCTAAAAATTGATAACCCTGATTACATGCTAACTGCAAAATAAATAGGGCGGGCCCTATGGGCGAAATTACACACCGAGGTCCAAAAATATTATTTTTGTTGTAGTCTGGGATGCTCCTAAAGTCGCACCCCGGACTCATGGGGGTCCCAGAATAAACCACTACTAAAAGTTGTCTGCACCGTAACAATACAAGCTAGGAAGCGTATCGTTGTGAATTTACATGAATTAAAAAAAGAAAAAGAAAAAGACATGCATGCCTCTATAATTCTTCATGATCTTTGTGGGTTGATGTGGAAAAAATCTGAAATATTATACCCGAAAATACTTCAATTTTTTGTTTGAAAAGTAGCACATAGTTTTAGAGAAATATTACGTAGGCTTTTATATGGTTTTGTTGTTTTTCGGTGTTTGAAAGTTTAAATTAGGGTAGTTGTAGAGAGAGAGAGAGAGAGAGAGAGAGGGGTCTAATAAGTGGTTGTAGGTCGTTACCGAAGCCTACAATACATTCAATTAGCCTTGTTTTTAGTTTCTTGGCGCCGTTCCATTATGCCTTGTTTGGCTTCGGCTAAGCTTGCATTTAGCCAACCTTTCTAATTTCTTTTAGGCTTATCTACCAAAATGGTCCTCATAAAATGGTCTTCGTTTCAATATAGTCCTTGTAAAATTTTTGGTTTCAATTTTACCCTTATACTTTCTGACGCGTTTCAATGTTACCCTTTCCGTCAAAACATAACGGAAATTGCATATTTGGCAAACGGAAAATGCTTAAAATACCAGAAAAATATTTAAAATACTGGAAAAAATTATTGTTCTCCAAAAAAATGATAAAAAATTTCAAAATTTTTAAAAAAAACCGGAAAAAGTCATTAGACAAAAAGTGTATGAAAATTTTCTAATGACTTTTTTTGGAGGATAATCATTCGTATCGACAATAGCAATCATAAAATATAAAAATATGGGTCAAAGTTAAAAGAAAATTCATATAACACGACACTTGATATAAAAAAAAGTAATTCCTCTCGTCGATAAATATGGGCCGAATTAGACAAAAAGATTTTCCAAAGACGAAAGAATACAAAATAGCTATTTTTTTTTTTTGGTTATAAAGTGTCGGCTTTGGCCCAAGGGGTGTTTTAATTTCTCAAACCTTGGTTGGAATCCTCTCTTTTCTGAGTTTTCTCCCTCCAACTTGATGTACCCATTGTCAAATTTTCTTCAATAAATTTTATTGCCGTTTCAAAAAAAAAAAGTGAGAAAAAAGAGGATTCCAACCAAGGTTGGAGAAATTAAAACACCCATTGGGCCAAAGCCGACACTTTATAACCAAAAAAAAAAAAAAAAGCTATTTGGTATTCTTTCGTCTTTGGAAAATCTTTTTGTCTAATTCGGCCCATATTTATCGACGAGAGGAATTACTTTTTTTTTTTTTGATATCAAGTGTCATCTTATATGAATTTTCTTTTAACTTCGACCCATATTTTTATATTTTCTAATTCCTCTCGTCGATACGAATGATTAATCTCCAAAAAAAGTCATTATAAAATTTTCATAAACTTTTTGTCTAATGACTTTTTCCATTTTTTAAAAAAAAATTATAATTTTTTATCATTTTTTTGGAGAACAATAATTTTTTTCGGTATTTTAAATATTTTTCTGGTATTTTAAGAATTTTCCGTTTGCCAAATATGCTATTTCCGTTATGTTTTGACGGAAAGGGCAACATTGAAACGCGTCAGAAAGTATAAGGGTAAAATTGAAACCAAAATTTTTACAAGGACTATATTGAAACGGGGACCATTTTATGAGGACCATTTTGGTAGATAAGCCTAGAATGAGCTATTTTTTTACAGAGACCCTTAAAAAAGTATTTTAAAAATATTGAGCAGCTTTGATTATTTGTGTGAGACCCATTTTGGGTCCCATAAAAGCTGTGTACATTTGGTGTACACCAAAATGATGTACCCTTAGTATGACTCTTTATATATATATATAGGGGAAGCTTCTAGTCCGGGCTCTGGACCTCCACGTTCCCGATAATTTTTTTATGATCCGAACCGTCCAATGTGTTTAAAACGTATTTTTAAATGCCCCGCAAGAAATGATAAAAAAAAAAATACCGAGAAGGGCTTGATCCAAACAGTTTTTCACAAAACTGTAAATCTACAATTTTTGTGAAGAACTGCTCGGATCAAGGTCTTCCCGGTATTTTTTTTTATGATTTCTTGCTGGGGCCTTTAAAAATACGTTTTAAACACATTGGATGGTTCAGATTTTGTAAAATTAATTTTTATAACTTTCCAAACACCCAAAAACCGTATATATATATATATACAGAGAGAGAGAGAGAGAGAGAGAGAGAGAGAGAGAATGTTTCATGTCACCGTTTCTTTGAACAGTCACACATGTCAATCAAGCAAGCTTTTATTAACATTTCCATGACCATGGTACTTTACTGTCATTATCCTACTTCTTTAATCACAATGGACTTTTCCATCTCACCTAGTAAGCCTCTCACATGGTGTTATTCCCTGGGTGCATGTTCTCAAGAAAGGTGACAGGAAAACTAAATGTTTCAGGTCCTGGGTGCTCTTCTGTGGGATATGGAGGAACACAAGAAATTGGACCATTTATTGTGGACACAGAAGGACATGCCCTTCAACTTAATCCTTATGCATGGAATACAGGTATAGTGTCTAAAACTCCACTGACAGTTATCCAATTAATTAGTGTAAAAGTACTATGTCATCATACATCGTATGCAAACAACTTTTGCTTTCATAGTCAGATTGAAGGACTTCCATGTCATATCCCACAACTTTTTATTTTTTTATATTTTATGAAGAATTTCTTTGTGTCTGGTGATGCAGAAGCCACCATGTTATTTCTAGAGTCCCCCGTCGGAGTTGGATTTTCAAATACAACTACCGACTATGACAGTCTTGGACATGACTTTACTGGTGGGCTGTGTCTAAGTTTTCATTACGATTGCCAAAATCCACGTGTTTTTTCGGGCCGGAGGTGGGGGTTGTTGGCTTAAGGAAAAACTCTTTGATATTAAGAATTTGGGTTAATCACCTAATTATAATTTTAAACGAGAGAAGTCCACACTAATCAAGGGAAACATTCATTTGCGAAAGGTTCCCAGCCATTATTTAGCATTCAATTTGCATTAGCCTTTGATGTACTCTATTTTTTCTTAAATCCATCAATTTTGCATTTACCTCTGAAATGAAAATGCCAAAACTGTTTTTGATAATGCCAAAACTTAAGTGCATAGACACCTTGTACTTGAGTTTTTATACATAAAAGTTTTGGCATTAACAAAAACAATTATGGTATTAACATTTTCCCAATTATAAATCTTTTTTAGAGATAAATTTATTGTCTTCCAACTGATGAATTTGGCGGTGTTTTTTTATTGGGGCCAGAGATCTAGCAGACTAGCACAATAGCGATGAAAAATCGACATGCCTCCGTGATTGCTAAAATAAGGAAAAAAGGAAGAATAAGAACTGGAGAAGCAATTTGAACTTAATTGAGTCTTCTACAGTTTGTGGATGTCTAGAAGCTTGAGAACCTAATTGTTTTGCATTTATTTGTGTCTTATGCACTGAATAATAGCGAATAATTAATTCTTATTGGTTCCTGTATAAATGGTTCCTCAAGTTCCCATCTTATAAAACAAGGAAGTTTTATGTAGCAGGGGAGAGCTATGCAGGTATTTCATCTTAACAACGCTTTGTTGAGTCAGCCTCAATTATATTCCTTGCATGTCTCATGCTTTTTCATGTCATACCAGGGAAATATGTGCCGGAATTGGCTGAGCTCATCCTTGACAAGAACAAGGATTCATCTCTGTTTATCGACCTGAGAGGCATATTGGTAATGCTATTTCCGAAACATTAATTCTCTTTCATAAGACCATTTCCAAGTAAAGTCAATATTTTTGCGTTTATTGTTTAAGACTGATATATGATGTTTCCATCTTTTCCTGTACTATAGTATAGTGCCCTTTGGTTTCTCCAAGGCTCCGTTCACTTGTCAAGAAATTGATGCAGAAAAATTGTTCTCAAGAAAATTTTAGTGAAGTGAAGTAACGGAAAAGGAAAAGTATTTTCTTACACGTGTTCATTTGACTGAAGAATTTGTGGGAAAGTTAAAAGCATTTGTTTAATTGCGTAGGAAACTAGTACAAAAACAAGATTCCTGCAAAATCTTGTGTTTTTTTTGGCATGAGTTTTGAGGGGAAAACTTAATCCTATTGGAAAAGTTAGAGACATGGTCTCATAGCTTTCTTGCTAATTGAACTCTCAAAAAGTAAGACAGTCCCATACTTTCCTTTCCTTTCCTTGCAACTAAACGGGGCCTAACTAGTCCAACTTTATAGAACAATGTTGTCTTTAATTAGTAAACTTCTATATTTTCAACTTTTCATGAACTTTTTACTTCCCCAATTTGTCTTGAGTAGATGAATCGAAAAAAGCAAAAAATAATGAACTATATTGGACAAAATTACATAAAAATTCTATTTTTTATGGTTCCTTTCATCGTTTAGTTTCTTTTTTTATCCTTACTATGCTCTTTTCATATATAGTACTATTTCTTACTTTCTGGTTTCTCTAGGCGAGAGGAAACCAAATATCGAACTGTGACCAAAAAGCTTGACTAATTCACTTTGGGAAAAAAAGTTTGAAACTTAATTGTTTTGTATTGTGTATACTTGTAGTTGTTCAGAACATGTGATAACAATATGTAAAATAATTGCAGCTAGGTAATCCTGAAACATGTGATGCTGAGGACACGAAAGGTCAGGTTGATTATGCTTGGAGCCATGCTGTGGTATCAGATGTAACTCACACAACTATAAGGGTCTCTTGTGATTTCAACAACAATAATCCATGGAACAATCAAGACTGTAGTCAAGCTTATGATGACGAAATGATGACGCAGCAGTGGAAGAGGATTCTGGTGGGATGTGCAACTGCTTCAAGACATAGAGGTCACCAACTCTACGGCCTGTCCCAATCTGCTTCTTGGAAACCCGATCCTGCACAACACAACCAGAAGAAGAAAAGATAACATCAAAACCTGAATTAGACAGCTGGCTAATCGAAAGAAGGCTCAATGTCAATTGAGGGACATAAAAGATATCAGAAATAGATAGAGAAGAAGATGTAGTAGGAAGTATGTAACCAATAGAAACAACTTGCATCGGAGAACCATTAGCAGTGGAAATACTAATAGGAGAGACAGGAGACATGCAATGACTAAGAAGAGACAGGTCAGGAATCATAATGAGAAGAGCCAGAATCAAAGAGCCAAGTGGTGGGTAAGATACTTGTGGTGTAAGCACCATGCAAACCTGTAGTAGTAGTCAGGGCAGAAGCTTGGGAAGAATTTCCCTGGATGGCTGCCATATACGCCTGGTACTGCTGAAATTGCTCAAAATCAAACGAGGGAGGAGAAGTACTGCTGGAGGAAGGTGTTGCCAAAGCTGCAGGAGGGCGAGAATGCTGCTGTGATGCCCGAGAACCTGAAGAACTAGTGGACTGAGAAGCATTATGTCCCTTAGGCTGGAGACGCGTAGGGCACGTATGCTTCCAATGACCCTTCTGGTGATAATAGCTAAACTCATCCACGGGTGTCTAGGGCCACTAAGACTTGGGCATACCCGTAGACTGGATGATATGTGATGCAGGAGTGGGCAACAGAGATGCTGAAGGTGAACGGAATGAAGCTGGTGTAGCAAAGACAGACTCTGAGGGGGAAGCCATACTAGCCACTTTGAACCTGGTTTCTTCTACAATAAGTTCATGGACATCCCCATCCACAGAAGGTTGAGGATCACAGTGCAGAATTGATCCGCGAAGTGGCTCAAATTCGGATCGGAGAGGCATAAGAAACTGGACTAACCTCCGTTTCTCACAATCTTCAATAAGCTCATCCTGTGAATGTAAAGCAGCAGGTTCCATACAAGCTAACTGATCCCAATAACTAATCATTCATTATAAAACTCCTGAATAGTCTTTTCACCTTGTCTAGCAGTACGAATAGATGACTCAAGTTTGTATTGTTCGACAAAGTTAGACTTCAGATACATACCCTTCAAATAATTCCAAACTTTTTGAGACGTGTCATAGTTTGAAAAATTCATCCCAATAGTTGGTTCTACTGAGTTGTGAAACCAAGTAAGAATTTATGCATTTTCGGTGGTCCATTTTTCAAGAGCAGTGGCATCATAGCCTTCGGCTTTTGGATTAGATGTCGGTTGAGGTGTCGAACCGTCCATGTGTCCCTACACACCTCTACCGATAACAAAGTTTTTCATGACATGTGCCCAATAAGAATAGTTGTCTCCGGTTAGACGGACACTAATGGCCTGACTTTTATCTCCCGACATAATGTATAAAATGGGACTCTAAATCAAAATCAATTTCTTATAAAAACCCAGTAACTGAAACAGAGAGCAGAGGACCAGAATAAGTAAGATACGGAATACCAGATGCAGATCTGAAAGTGCAGAACGTATAAGGTCGCTGTGATCACCGGAGAAGATCAAAGATGAATCCGAGACTGAGAAGCTAGAAATCCAAGTCGTCTGAGCAAACTGAGTACTGGGTGACCTTCGTCGGAGTTCAATCGTGAACCAATTGAAGAAGAACAGATGCGTCAGAGCGCAGGGAGGTCTGCGATGGTCAGAGATAGCCTCGTCGGAAGTCAACAAAGTTCTGGCAAGGGTCTTCAAGCTCCGGCGACGGTCGTCGGTGGTCAGCGAGTGCTCAATAGTGTGCGAATAGTACTGGGTCTTGTAGATCCGGAGTGAACAGCGTCAAACAAGGCTGTTTGACGGTCTTCGGAGGTTGGGCGAGTGTCCAACGATGGTAGTGGTGGTCGATGGTGGTCGGTTGGTGATGACATGTGTTGACGATGAAGGTTGTCGTCCGAGAGGTCACGAAGGGTGCTGATGTCGACGACGATTGCTGATGTCGACGAAGATTGAAGGAGAAAAAAGGAGTGCTGAGATCTCGACCGAAGAAAAGTCGATTGAAGGACAGACGTCTGAAGGTTTTCTGAGATGGAAGGTTTTCTGAGATGTCTAATGGGAAGAAACTTCGACAGAGGTATTATAAGACCTACTCTGATACCATGATAGTTTTCAGAAGAGAAGAGAAAACTGAACGTATTATTTCTGAATGAATAAATTACAATGCTCATAGAGCTTTTAAATAGAAACCCTATACTAAAAAATCTCACCTACCAAATCATTCCTAATATAAAGATACACAATCATGCCTAATATAAAAGATACACAATCATGCCTAATAGAAAATATACACATGTTACACATGATACAGAATACATTCACAGAAGTACTCAGACAACACAAGGAGATTGACATGTATAACATTTATACCTCAGTTTGCATTAGCAATTCCATGGATTCGGAAAAGACATCGCTGCAATTAATGTTCAAGAGCACATCTAATATGGTGAGCAGTAATTTGTCAGTAATCATCTTAATTTTGGTTCTGACGACATATGAAAAACAAGAACATAAAACAAAGCAATTACAAAGAACACATCATGGTTATCGGGTTTCATATTAAAGTCTACATATAAGATCAACACTTGAAATTCGTTTTCAAAGAGTATAATACAGTGAGCCAGAAAAATCGTTACTTCCTCACATAAAACCCTAGAGCCCCCCAAGAATACGCCGTGTAAAAAACCTTCTTTAGAATCAGGTCAAGATATCAAATAGTAATAACAAAATGGGTTCCTGGCAATCTAACATATTCGAGTATTGAACACCTTTAACCTTTTCTAAATTTGAACTGCTATGTTCCACATATTCGAGTATTGAACACATCGCATGTTCTTGTATAATATACACGCCAGAGGTGGAAATATGGTGAAATATACATCGATGCTTTTCAATTGGTTAAAATGAGGGTAGTTGTTTCTTCTAACTAGAAGCCAAGGATTATGGGTGGTTATGATCCATGCCTTGACGGATACGCAACAACTTACTACAACAGACCTGACGTGCAAAAGGCACTCCATGTTAGCGACGGTCAAAACCTCAGGAAATGGAGTATCTGCAAGTAAGGCAAATTTTCTTGTATTTCTGATGGTGGTTGTAGCAATTCCCACAAGTCATAGATAACATGCCATGTATCCTTCCTACAATGTCTTAATGGACTCCCAACAATACAATCTGGTGTGAGTCTCGAAATCTCGAGGTCTGTCATGCTGTTGGGAGTGCATTGGGACAGGGGAAAGAAAGAGGATTCCATGGCATAAATAAGCTATTGTATTTGGGCTTATTAGGTACGCCAAAACGTCCCTGTAGCTCCTCGGTTCTTGGAGGTTTAGGGGGGCCACTATTTGAGTGGTACTCTGAGAGCAGCCACTTTGTGCATATTGCCAAAGGTTAGGTATGTCTTCAATCATCCCCCGCCCATACCCCCAATAACTGGGGACTAGATGGGTTCTGTTATTGTTGTGAGGTACGTCAAAAAATGCAACGCACAAAGCTTTCAGGATACTTTTTTTTTGGGTAAGTGCTTTCAGGATACTTACTTGACTATCATGGATGCAGTATGTAAAATATTCTTTTCCTGGTCGGATTCAAAGGAATCTGTTCTTCCCATATACACGAAACTTATTGATGCATGACTTAGATTATGGGTCTACAGGTACATGTTCTTAACTAAGACCGATTTCCAACAGATTGGCTTCTGAGGATCAATTTTGTGGAACATTTTTCAAAAACTTGGTTAGTATTGATAGTTTTCAAACCTTGTTTCCTAAAGTTCTAGAAAGAGAACCTCCTTTTTAGAAATTAAACACAAAAAAGCTCTAAATTCATGAAATTATTTGCGCAAAAATTGGATAAAATATGGAAATAATGAGCGTATTTCTCTTAAGAAAACATTCTTTGAAATACGTTCAGCAAAATGGATTCTCAAACAACAATCAATCAGTCAGTACCCTAAATTTTCTTCATGTTGATATCTTGTGTGGTTGGTTAAGTGGAGACACAGATGGAAGGGTCCCTGTATTGTCCACAAGATACAGCTTAAGCACAAGGGCATGGAGGCCCTGGTACCACAATAAGCAGGTACCCTTTTAAGTATAAGAATATGGAAACAAGAGGAGGCATAAGATTAGTTTCCACTACAACTTTTAAGTTATTTGAAGAAGGCCACTAATCAACAAAGATTTTCTTTTACTCCTTATGAATATTTTACTTCTGTCTTGATTGCAGTAAAGATTTAAATTCCTCCTTTTGCCTTTTCTTTAAGGGAATAAAGTGTTGGCCTGAATATTCTCGAGGGCCACGATTGGTTGCAAGATGTGGTAAGGATAGGGAATATTCTTAGAATAAGCAGGATAAGCCGCGGGGGGTTGTGTTTCCAAGGGCTAAGATATATTATGAAGGATATATATATATATATTATTCTATCCCATGTTTTTTTTTTGAGACTGTCATTATTGTACACTCGGTATTTTTGTCCATATTTATTAGAAAAATGCTAACTTCCGCCCTTAGGGCGGAGGATAATGTGTAAAATTGTATCGATATTCGAGAAAAGTGTATTGATATCTGTGAAATATGTATTGATATCCGAACTTGTTTGTCGTTACATGCATTATGCATATTAAAGGCGGAGGTTAGCAAGACCCAATTTATTATCATATTCCCACTCTATCCTACTTTCCTTATGGGTTTATGTTGCGTATAGTGTACTATCTTTGCCACATAATCCCATTGTCCAATTGTGTCACCAACTGTGGGATCAAGATCAACGGATCCCAAAAATAGCTTATCCAATCACTCATTTTATCCCACAAACAAACGTGCCATTATTCAAACTCTGTTAGTATGATCAGCTATAGTTAGTATAATTTGAGCACCTTGGTTAGGGATGGATTACAAGTCTGTCTTGATTTCCCATTTCGGTGAAGGATGAAATATCAAAACCCTATGGGTGTTGAAAAAGGAGAAAAAGCTCATGATAATGTTAGGGGATAAAGAGGGTGAAAATTGAATGTTCAAAGTTCTTTAGTATGTGAAGCTCATTAGCTGGTGGGTCTCGATTATCTATCTATGTTTTCATTTCACATTAACATGGCTTGATAACCATAATACTTGGACCAAATGTTGACATGAACTCAACTATTTTATATGCAAGATTGCAAGCACCTGTTCTGTGCCTTTTTATACAAGGCCTAATTCACAATTTTGTAGCTTTGGGTATGTTATGTTTTTGTTTTTAAAATGTTGAAAGCTGAAAACACAAAATCACGTTTCACAGCGCTACTGCTGATAAACAATTTCTCGATTTGCTTGGACCAGGTTGGTGGTTGGCTCCAAGAATACGAGGGGCTTACATTCGCAACATTTAGAGGAGCTGGACACGCGGTTCCCATATTTGAACCAAGCGAGTCGCTTGCCTTTTTCTCATGCTTTCTTCGCGGGGAGTCCCCACCTTTCGAACGCTAAGTCAGCACCAACAATCGACTGTTGAAGTACTAGTCCAGAAGATTTTGTTCTTACCAACCACTATGCTTGGTGCAAATTGTAAAGCAATAAACAGTTGGAGAATGAGTGTCTGAAGTCATGGATGTTTTGGTCCTGTATGTGTATAAATGATTTTCCCTCGGTTTCTGATTTGCTTGTTGACAAAATGTGGAGAGTTCAAATATTTGGGGTTCTAAATTTCCATATTTGGGTTATTGTGCTTTGCCTTCACTATGAAGAGTCCAAGCGGTATTGGGACTATGGTGGTTTTAGACACTGAAGGAGATGGGAGTCATGGGACACGCGGTTTCGCGGAACAAGGATCCCGCCCCAGTAGAGCCGGATAGAATAATTTACTACCTCTGTTCCTTTTTAGTGTCCGCGACGAAAACAAATGCAATTTTCAGTTGTAAAGTTCAAGTTCTTTCATGCATAAGGTGTATAATTCTTTGCACTAAATTAAAGATGTCATGGAGTTCTGTGGATGGTGTTGATTTGTGATGGTGTGGACTTTTTTTCTGTTGGGTTGAAGATGCTTGTTCTGGTTTGGACTCCTGACTCAGATAATGACTCAGTGGGTTATGGAATTGTTTTCTTTTTAGATTTTTTTTTGGCCTTTTTATGATCGAGTCAATATATATAGTAGGATTCTGTGAAGTCGCACTAGATCTTGATCTTGTGAAACGGTGACATTAGCGGCAGATTTAGATCCATATGCAGTAGGGGTTCAAACGACGTATATTATTTGGAAACAGTTACAGGGTGGACGCGGGTTTGTACATAACAGAGGCCTGAACTGCGGTTCATCTACAGTGCTAACAAAAATTCTCTCATGAGTACCTATTTGCTACTTGGTAGGTCTAAGGTTGTGTGTTATACGTAACCATCACTTTACACACGCGACCAAAAACTTTATGATAAATGATAACTTTTTTTCTGTTAGGAACTCATAAACTGCATCCAAATAAACTAACAATTACTGGACTCAGAAGGTCCGAACAACAAAGGGAAAACAAGCTAAAACAAAACAAACACAACAAAAAAATAAAGAAAAAACAGTTTCCATGTCGGACTCATTGATCTGCTCTGCTCGTGAAGATGGATGGAGAGTCCATGGATATCTGGTGTGGTAAGCATGTTCTTGCTTGATCGCCAAATCTGCTGTAGATGCCTTCACCGCCGCCGAAGATCTCATAAAATTCGTTGCCAAGCCAATCAGATTCAAGAGCCAAATCCCAAATCTAGGAACTAGATCTGGGCCTCCACATGCTAAAGGTGATGGGGAGAGTGGGAGTAGTACTCACCTTAGGAAGAGCGTCTCAACCATCTCACAATTATAGATCTAGTTCAATTAAGAGAATATTGGAGTTGTGCCAATAGCCGCACATCCCCGACGCCCCCTCTCGCCGGCCTCTGGGTGACATATTGAGGTGCGATGATACAGTGCATTCATTCATGTTCAGCCTCCGAGAGGAGACCCTAACTCACGCCGGTGCTTAAGCAGTTTCATCTCATTCTCGGGTTCCTCATTGAACACGCACGATTGGATAGTAATCATCAGAATATAAATAGATCGGTGACCAAGTAGACATCACAAATATGAATAAGAAAAACTTTAAAACCACATCCATTTACACCCACACCCCTTGGAGTTTCATAAATCACAAGAAAAAACCACTCACCGCCGTAAAATTTAAGATTCTACCACCATTCTTCTAGATGACAATACCAAGAGTATCTCAGCAACTGAAGCCGCCATAAATTGGCAGGCAAACTCTCTAGCCCAAAATAAAATTCTTCAGTGAATTGCTCATTCTCAGCAAACTCTTGAGCCACTGTCCAAAAGAACCTCTCCTCTTTGGAACTTCTCATCCATGATTTGCAGCGAAAAATCCAGGCTGTTCATCATGACCTTCTCCACACAGCACCGGCCCTGGCCTAAAGCGGGAGGTGCGGCCGCTTTAGGCCCAAAAAATTACGCAAAATTTAAGGGCCCACTCCAACATAAAAAAGTTATAGTATATATATATATTTTTACCGAAATATAGCGAAAGATGGGTTACGCCTCAGTGGTCAGCGTTAATGCTTGAGGAGCAAGATGACCATGGTTCAATCCCTGGTAACTCCAGCCTCTTTATGGCTGAAGATCCTTTTTTTTTTTTTTCCCCCTATTTGTCTTTTATATTTTTTTTCCCTATTAGCTCCTTTTGGCAGAAAATCTATTAGTCTTCTTTTATATGTTTTTTTCTTATTTTTCT
>JAXBDA010004756.1:0-27387 GCA_036023075.1 Gaultheria prostrata
GGTCGACTATGTACTGCGCGCCTGGCCCTACTCGTGGCCTCTTTAGCTCGGTTCCCCTGTAGGGTACATCCGTGTTGCTGTGCCGAGCTAGGGCACCCTAAAGGGAGTACGGGTTTTACCCTCTCCATAAGCTTAGCCATTGAGTTACCTGCGTACCTTCCCACAATAGTACCTCAGCAGACCAGCACTGGAATAACCTCTCCGTGAATTCACAGCATATCTTGAGCACTAAAATGCAGCTGGATTTGTAGTGGACCACCATAGATGGATTTTGCTGTAAAGAAGAAGTCCATTCCACAAGATTGAACAATGCCTCTCTGGGAGTGAACAACTTCGTATGAAACAAGTGATGAGCCCCAATGGAACATTTGGAACAGATGTTGAACCCCAAAATGATAAAAACAATAACATCACACAAGAGTGTGAAGTAGATATGAACCAGATTAGGAAGAAGATCCAAAATCTGCAGTTTCTCTCTCTAGAAATTCTAGAGAGAAGGCAGAGCCCCCTCGAAGGGCCTGCGTTCCCCAATTCTAGAGGATTTAGCATTGGAGAAGGAATAGCCCGAAGTGAAGATTTTGACCCAAATTTGTGTCAAAAATTGGATCAGGATTGGAAAAGCTCTAAATCGTCTGAACTTAAGGTACCTGATTTTGGCGGCGCAAGCTATCCTTAAAAAAAAAAAAAAAAGTACTACTCCCTCCGTCCCAAATTAATAGTTTGTCACTATTCTAGTTTGATGAAAAAAATATTTATATTTTGTAATATATAAGACTTTGTATATGCAAAATAGATCTTATTTGATAAACTAAATTAGTTTTATTAAACAAAAATTTTAAAATGTTAAAAGTAATTATAAATTCAAAGATATAGACAAGTAAAAAGAGAATCGAAAAAATGAAAGTGGACTATTAAATTGGAACAGAGAGTGGTCAAGGATTGAGGACAAGAAGTACGAGATAGTGGTCTTGGAGAAGGAGATTGAGAACCTGGGGATTGAGCTGAAACAGAGACAAGACGAGCTTGCCGCGCTGGTCTAGGAAAGACAGTCTGTTAGTGTCGCACACCAATTGCCTCTTGAAAATGATGACCCGATTTCGAAGGGCTTGTTCCCTCAGTAATGACCATGTGTTTTCAATATAACTTTGGATGTGTTGAACTTATTTCCTTGTATAAATGAAGGGTCCTTTTGGCATTTATTATTTTTCAACACGTTTTTACTTGTTCTTTTAGTTTGCTATTTACTTTTCTGGTTAATCAGATAACTCTGAATAATTCAATCATAAGCCATGACTTAATCGTCAATATATAAAATGAAACTTTATTCATAATCTTGATTGAAACCAAAGTAACATATTTCATTCATAGATTTGATTGGAACCGTCAATCATGAAATACAAAGCAAATAAAATAAGAAAACAAAGATAACGCTGGCTGGATCGCCAGGAACAAACATAGACAAACCTAAGGATAGTCATAGACAAACCTAAGGATAGTACTTATTCATAAACTTAACATTTATGGGTCCAGTGAGAAACCCATCGTTAACTCTGGATAGGTTGTAGTGGCCACTTGACCCAGCATGACTGACTTCATAGGTTCCTTCCTATCTGAGGGTGAACTTAGGGAGTTTGACATTTCTCATCACATCTGTGGTTGACTTCCAGACCAAGTCTCCCACCTTGAACTCCCTTGGGATTACTCCCTTGTTGTAGAACTTAGCCACTGACTCTCAATATTGTGCCTGGTGCTCCGCCGCAATCTGCCTCCTTTCATCCAAGGCTTCCAAGTCTGTGTGGCGCTCCGCCGCCGTCACATCCGTTGCTAGCATGAGCCTTGCTAAGGGTACACTTAACTCTACAGGGAATACTGCCTCCATGCCATAGACAAGATTAAAGGGGCTAGTGCGAGTTGCCTTTCTCTTTGATGTCCTGTATGCCCAAAGGGTTGTGATCAAATGATCAGACCATGCCCCACCGTTTTCATCCAGTAACTTACTCAATATCCTCGTCAGGGACTTATTCATGGCCTCCGCTTGGCCATTCCATTGAGTGTAGTAGGGCGTCGAAGTGTGATGCTCAATGAAGTAGGCTTGCAGCAGTTCCCCCACATTCTTGTTGATGAATGAAAACCGTTATCTGATAATATCACATTGGGTATACCAAATCGACAAATGATACTTTCTTTGATGAATTGGGCGACTGCCACGCCAGTTGTGTTCTTGAGGGGAATTGCCTCCACCCATTTGGTACTGACCTCCGTAGCCCCCATAATCCACTAGTGTTTCTGCGAATGCGGGTTATGGGCCCCACAAGATCCATTGCCCATGTGTGAAAAGGGTAAGACACGCGGATGGCATGGAGCTCAACTGCCGGTGCGTGCACAAGGTTTCCAAACTTTTGACAAGTGTGACACTTGCGCACATGCTTTTTCGAATCTGATTCCCTCATTGGCTAGTAATAACCAAGGTGAATGATATGCTCATATAGCTTTCGACCACCCTGATGTTCTAACTTGTGGGCTTTGTGTAGAACTTCCTCAGCTTCTTCATTAGACAAAATTCGTAGGGGAATGTGGTCTAGTGCTTTTTTGTACAAGTTCCCATTTTCCATAAAGAAACATTTGGTGAACATCTTGACTTGCCTCCTATTTTCCTTTTTCCATGGGTAGCGCGCATTCTTGCAAGAAATCGATGTACTTTTGTCTCCAATCCCTCTCTACGGAGAAACAACACTCTGGTTCTATGATAAAAAGTAAGCACCGCTCGGAACTACACAGTACTGTCGCGGCGTCTTGTTTCATGCTGAGCCAATAATAACCATGTCTCTGAATTCTTCTGTAAAGGGAGATTTCATTCTCTCTATACATTTTGTCATGGATCTGACGCAACCTTTCTTTGCCCTCCTTAGGCCCCACATAACGCGCTAGCCATCCCTGAGGGCCGTGATAGTACAATTGTTTCCCAACCATGGTGAACTGTGCCAATTCTGATATGGGCAAGCTGCCCTCTCCGGTTGTCAATTGTTTTATTACCCTTTCCAGCCAGTCTCCTATGGCTTGCACTTCGCTCATTTGTTCAACCACAGACGGTTTTGTTCTCTTGGTAATTTCTATTGCAACCGTGTCTTCGTCGAATTCCATTTTTGCTCTTGGGTCTGTGGATGATTTCCACATTCTTGAACCGTTGCATCAGCTTCTACACGGTGGCTCTATATGGTGCGAGGGTGGGTTCCTTGACCGCATATTGGCCCTCAAATTGTAGGATAACAAGTTTTGAACCCCTCACAATTTTGAGGACTTTTATCTTCTTAGTGATGGCTGAAAAGAGCCCAATAATCAAAGCCTCGTATTCTGCTTCGCTATTTGAACACTGGAATGATAACTTGTACGCCAAGTAGCTAGCCATGGTTACTTTGCAACACTATTCCCGCGCCACCTGTACCTCCTCCTACATCGAAGCTTAGCGTTCAAACTAGTTGTTCATTTGTGGTTGCTAATGCTTCGAAACCATCTCCTGGTAGTGTTTCTTCAATTGGTTCGCACTTCCCGCTTGGGAACTGTGCTAGTAAGTTTGCGAGGGCCTGACACTTGGTCGCGCGGGGAGTTACACATGAAATTTCAAATTCTGCCAGAGCTAGTAACCACTGCGCCACTCTTCTAGTGAGAGCTGGTCGCGAGAGTAAGTATCGTACTAGATCGCTCTTTGTGACGATGTGAACCTTGAAAGAGAGGAAATAATGGCGTAGCTTTTGCGCTGTGAAAACTAGCACTAAGCAATGCCGCTCTACCAGGGTATACCGTTCTTCAGCCCTCTGAACCTTTCTGCTGATGTAATAAACTGGGCGTTCCGTGCCATTAATATCTTGCACAAGGAGGGCCCCAATGGATCTCGAGGTGGACGTCAGATAAAGGATAAGGTGCTTGCCTTCTATGGCGCGATCATGGTTTGCGGAGAGGTAAGTGCAGCCTTAACCCTCTTGAAAGCTTGCTGATGTTCTGTGCGCCACTTAAACTTGGCCTTCCCTTTCAGTAAATCGCTGAAGGGTGCTGAGATTTCCCCTAGCGCGGGGATGAATCTTCATAAGTAAGACACTTTCCCTAGGAACTTTTGAGGGTTCTTTGGGAGTAAGGAGGGGACGTTTCAACTATCGTTTTTTATCTTCGTCTCATCTACCTTGATCCCGTGCCTATGAACGAGGAATCCTAAGAATTTTCCAGATGCAACCTGAAACGCATACTTCAAGGGGTTCATTCTCATGTTAAACTTTATGCACCTCTTGAACACTGCTTCCAAGTGCTCCAGGTGATCAAACTTCTCCTTTGATTTTAGCACCAAATCGTCCACATAGTCTTCCACAATGTGATGTGGCATGTCATGGAAAATCACTGTCATTGCGCGCTGGTAAGTAGCACCACCATTCTTGAGGCCGAACGGCATGACCGTGTAAAAGAAATTCCCCAACGGGTTTCTGCAAGCTTCTTTTTCGCATCCTTTGGAGCCATTTTAATCTAATTGTATCTCCTAAATCCATACATAAAAGAGAACATTTGGTGCCCGGATGTCGTGTCTACTAACGTATCAATATAGGGCAACGAGAATTCGTCTTTTGGACATGATTTGTTGAGGTTGCGGAAGTCGACACATACCCGTATTTGGCCATTTTTCTTCTTTACTGGCACAATGTTCGCGAACCAGAGCGGGTACTGAGTTGGCTGGATAAATTCTGCCTTCCTTAACTTTTCAACTTTTTCCTTGATCTTTTCCTCCAACTTGGGTTGATACTTGCGTGGAGCCTGTTTGATTAGTTTGGAGTTAGGGAACACAATCAGATGGTGGGATACTAGCTCTGTATCCAGACCTGGCATCTCTTCGTAATGCCATGCAAACACGTCACTGTATTGCTGAAGTAGCAGAACCAACCTCTTCTTTAAGCCACTCTCAAGCGCTGCGCTTATGAAAACTGGCCTCGGAGTTCTTTCGCCAACCCTTAGGTTAATTTCTTCTATGACTTCTGGCTGAGGTTTAGGACCATCTTGCATGCACTCCGGCGCAGGTTCAGGTTTCCCAATTTCTTCATCTTCTTTCGTCCCCATGGCTTCTAGGCACCGCGGGTCAAATGCCCCAGCTTGAAAATCTGGCCCGCCGCCCCGTCATAAACAATACTTCCTCCGTCCCAAGTTGCTGCTCCTTCTTTCCTTTTTGGGATGTCCCAAAAGTAATGTCCATTTTGCCAAGTCAACAAAGATATTCTTGTAATTTTACCATTTTACCCTTTCTTTTCCAACATTGAAAAATTGCAAACAAATCATTAAAAAGGCATTCTGACTTTCAAATAAACAAACTGATTACATTGGTCCACTTTCAAAATACACAAGGACGTTCCAAAAAACACTGATTACATTTCATCTCTCATGAAGAAAACAAAAACAAAAAGAGAGATGAGGGAGACTATTTAGATTTGAACTGTACAAGCTTCATACAAAACCACAACTATGGTGGATTTCAAAAAAGCCTTTTCCAACTGCAGCATTCTCCAAAAACAAATTTTGCCACCATTCTGGAACTGACCCGGAGAAAACAAGAAAAAAAAAACTTAATGTAGCTTTTCATTGCAAGCAACAAATTTTTTTTTTGAAATCTGGTTAAAAAGAATCACTTTTGATTAAAATTAAACTTCAGTTGTCATTGTTGTAGGTGTTTTAATGCCTCTTCCACAACATCAAGCTCACATTGAATTTGAGTAGGAAGATTACCATTCCTTACCAAACTGTTTTTTCCCATATGAGGCACTTTGTAATTGATTCCCCGGTAAACTTTCATCACTTCAACCATGCATGATTGCAATGTCAAAAAAACATTGTTGAGACTTTCAGATGAGAGTTCTTCAAACGATTTTTCTACCGCACGAACAAGGTTGTCTATTGTCTTGGGTGCTTCTTGATATTGCAAAGATTGAATCGCCCGAAAAAAACCAAGATCCAAGACATTCAAATCTGCGCTATTAGGAGGTTGAAATGATAAACGAATATCAAATCCGTCTTGACGTGCGGCTTCATGAAATTCAATATCAATTTCATATCCATGAGGCCTTGCATTATCAAGTTGAATAAAAATAGTTTCACTATCACTGCATCGGGGCCATTTAGCTCGAATAGACGGCAAAACTTTCTCAATTAAACAAGAGCGAAAGATTTCTTTTGTCACAGAGATTATAGCCTTTGTCTCCAACGTACTTGTCAGTCGATTCTTGCTACTCCGTTTAGCAGGTTCTTTGTAAGTGAATGGAAAAATCCCAATTTTACCAGAGAACTCTTGATTTCGGCTTGGATCATATCGTGGTCGAGCTACTGTGGCGAGGAACATGACTTTGGTAATGAACCGTTTACTTTTGCAAGTACGCAACGGCTCGTGTTCTTCCGGAAGCAAATAATACCGCTCTGCTTGTTTCGTCATGAAAAACCATTTTTCATCAATATGCACGTAGTTGTACATATTTTTGAAAATTGGTTGGGTGTGAAGACTGGATGGCTCGAGCATTGACAAGCAAAATTGAAGTCGTGCCCTCTTCTGCTCATCGGATAGATACGGCTTCAGTGCGTTCGTATGTGCTCTGATCGCACCTTCCTTAATCCGCCTATGCAGTGTTGATTTCGGCACCTTCATGGCCGCTGCCAATGACCGAATGTTAGTTCGGCGATAGAGATCAACTTCTGAAACTTTGTTGAGATCGATTTGCAGTCGCTTGCGACCAACTCGTCTTGGTTGTTTAGAAGATACATCAACGACCAATCCATTGACGAAACATGCCATTGCTTGTTGCCAAATGTTTCTAACGGTTTTCGGATTGGCACAGAATATAGCAGCAACCTCCGGAATGGAACCTCTTTTTAGTTTACCTTTTTCAACTTTCATCAATAGCATCTCAAAAATCAATTGTCGCTGTTCATTGGTAAGATTCCTTCTTGATCTGTGGTAGATAGAAGGTACCCTTATTTCAAGGCAAGGCTCCATTTTGGTTAGAAAAGAAATGGAAAGAAAGAGAAGTGATAAAGAAAATAGGGAGAAAGAAGATATGGATTCACTGGAGATAAGGTTTTTCTTTTTTTGGGCTTGGAGAAAATTTAGGCATAAAAGAAGAATATGGAGCTGAGTGGATTTGGCAAACATGGACTCATGAATATGCATGGAGTAATATAGGGGAGAATTTGAAAGATACACCTGCCAAAAGGAAAAGATATCCTGCCATTAATTTTCATTCAATTTGATTGGGTGCCATAATTTTAGGAGGGAATTTTTAGAAAGTTCCAGATTTTTAGCTTGAGGTTTGCACGTGCTTTTTTCAAATGCGGGAATTACCAAATTGGAAAGTTCAAAATTTTAGGAGAAAAATCCTCTTTCAAGTTGGAATAGTTCCAGATTTTTTGGATTAGACTTTTAGAAGAATTAAAGTATCCAGGGGCAAAATTGGAAAGAAAATATCAAATGGATGTCCAATCACTGTCCCCTTAAAATTTAGAATCCCCAAAAGGGGAGAGGAAATTGGGACGGAGGGAGTAGATAGTTTTACCGCTGTCTACCACCATAGTGATTTTCCTAGGGCCTGAAGCACTTATAGTAGGTGAGTTCCGCTTGCTCGCGGAGGCCCCATCGTTATCTTTGATATCTTCCCACTTAGGGATCTTTACACCGTGCGATTTTGAAACAACTGCACTTGCTGCTTCCTCCAACTCGGTGAAGTATACTGCGTCGGAGAGATGAGCCTCATGAACTTCGAATGGCCTTTCGGACGCCCCTATAGTTACTTTCTTACCAGCCTAGATACCTTTAAGGCACTGGTGGTAACTGGATGGAACCGCCGCGTAGTGATGCATCCAACTACGTCCCAAAATGATATGGTAGTTTGTTTGCGCATCAATGACATGAAATTTCGTAGCCGCGCAAATGGGTCCGATCGCAAGGTCAACAATGACATATCCGTGAGACTCCTTTTTGTCCCCCTGGCATCCTGTGATTCCTATAAACGATTTGACCATCATGTCTTCTGGAATTCCGACTTCCTTTAACATAGACAGCGGCATAATATTGATAGACGCACAACCATCCAGGAAGGCGCGCTTCAACTCCACATTGTTGATGCTCGCAGTGACATACAAAGGCCTGTTATGTGGGTATTGGACCTTTTTGTCGAAATCAGAAAATGATATTATGCTGGACTCATCCTTGATAGTTCTGGGGATTGAACCCGCTTCCGCGACACCCGCCTTTTCGCCTTCCTGAGCGATAGCAATATGCTTGACCGACCGGGTGTATAAAATTAAGACTCAAAAACACGTCCCAAGCGCGGGACTACCAATCAGTGTAGCACAATAATCCGGAAGTACCGGAGTCGAACCACAGAGACGGACGACGGTGTTTGACTCAAAAGTGTTGAATTTAGTTTAACTTGGCTCTTAGGTAGCCACCCCTTGTTTCACTTGGGTTGATTAACTTAGAGAACTAACAAGTTAACTGATTTACTATTAATTAAAAAGGAGAGCACAACCATGGGAACTCCAGCGTCTGCGACTAGAACTAACAAATATCCACTCGGGTCTCAATTCCTTAAACTAAATGATTTTAGAATAGGAAAAAGGTTCCCTAACGAATGCACACCACTTGTCGCCAGTTTCTATGTGCAGTTACTGCTTACAAGGACTCCGGCGATGCCTGGGATTCGTTCGTTAGGAGAAGAGATTTCGTATCCAAAATTGCTTGAAAATTCCGTTTCATTTGAACCCGAGGTAGACATCGATCAGTCTTGCCACGGGGCGCTTTCACCCCGCAACCGCACTCTATAAAACTACTCACTCATGATGTTATTAAACGCAACAATAACATTAATCCTGAATCTAAACATGCTTCAAACAATGAAATAAAGATTAAAATCACGGTACCACAGATTGCAGAAAAGGAACGGATTCGAGTATTGAAAGCAATCACCAAGTTTAAGCCGGAAAATCTGGAACAACTTGAATCTGGAATTGAAAATCTAAACAGCAGACAAAAGTTAGGAAAATAAAACAAGAGTTATGAACTGTGGAACTGAGGAACCCTAATTCGAGTTCTAGAGGGGTATTTATACCAAACCCCGCCATTACAATTAAAACCCTAAAAGAATTCGAAATCGGACTGCACGAAGGCCCAAAACGCCACCGTTCCAACGCCACTTAAGGCCCTCGGTAGCGCTACACCACTTTTGGTGTAGCCCTACCTACCCTTATCTCGTGCTTATAAGCCACTCGGTAGCGCTACACCATTTTTGGTGTAGCCCTACCTAACCCCTTAACTTCCCTTTGACCGATTGACTTGCCTCCTTTGACTTTTGACTCTATTCCCTCGGTAGCGCTACACCACTTTTGGTGTAGCGCTCGCCAAGCTTCTGTTCAGTTTGTGAGCCCTGTTGTGCTATTCCCGAGCGCTCTATTGATTTCCTTGTAGCGCTCATGTTCTATCACGGCCTTCAAGTCTCTGCAATCCAATCTTGGCGCTAAAATAGCCTTATTTTCCTGAAAATGAACACAAACACAAACACATACTAAAACAACGCATCAAGTGGAAAATAGGGAATAAATAAGATAAAAACGTGTTAACACTACCCTATTAAGGCACTTATATCTACGATATTTCGTGCCTATCACAATAATAGCTTTAGTCATTTTTAATCTTGTGCGCGCGGTGAACCCCATTCCGTCGAAGAACACTTTGAACTTTGTGCTATTTTGCAGAATTTTTGCTCCACTCTCTGGATCGGGAGTGGCCACCGCTGGGACATCATACCTCGCAATGTCATCAAGCTCGTCACAAAAGGACGTCATGTAGGCTTCCTCATAGTTGTACTCTTCTATTTCCTTATGAAATCGAAACACTCAGCCATGTTGGTTGTCCCATGCTCGGGATAGGGGTGTGTCCGCACGTCTTGTGCCTTTTTTGTGATTCGCAATTCATTGTTGTCTTGCTTCTTTTTGAAGATTTTCCTCAGTGTCCAGCATTCACTCGTAGGGTGTTTGTTGTGGCGATGGTATATGCAGTAATTTGGGCTTTTCATGTCGGCGCGCGAGGGCTTGACTTCAATATCTGGCAACCTTAGCTCTCCGTCAGCTATCCATTCCTTTACCTATGCATTTACATCATCTATGCTACAAGGGTATTCTAGAGCCCCTGTAGTGTCCTTGAACACTTTCTTCTTCTTCCAACTTCTGCCACCTCTACCACCTTTACCTCTTCCCCTCTATGACTTGTACGGGGTTGGAATAGCTTGTAAGCTGATTCTAACAAGAAAAGATTTGTATATTGACGTGGACGAGGAAAGGCTGATATTCGAGCAAAAGGCTTGTGGTGCAGATTTCCACCAGGTGTTCTTCATCGACTTGCTCATGACAATCCACTGCGCGGTCCTGGAAGCGCTTAATGTAGTCAATAATGTCTTCATTGTGGCATTGCCTTTCCTTAACCAATGACAAACTTGTGACCCTTTCTCGTGTTTGGAAGAACTTGGTGTAGAAGCGATTCACCATATCTTCCCATGTTGTTACTGAGTAAGGCGTGAGGTTAACGTACCACGTATACGCGCATGACGTGAGAGACTTTGAGAATTCTCGTAGTCGAAGGTTGGTGTCAGCAGAGTATACTCCAAGAGTTTCAATGAACCGAACAACGTGTTCTAGGGCATTTACTTCTTTTCCATCGAACTTGATGAACTTTGGAGGAGTATACCCTTCCGGGTATGGCATTTGAAGAATGGCCATGGGGTAAGGTGGTTAGATATCGGGGCTGGGTAAGAATGGTAGAGTTGCTTTGGTTTTTTCCTTCTGGAAAAGGGCATGTACTTCATCCATTGTAACCATTAGTTGTAAAGCCTTTTCTCCTTGGCCTCCCCTCTGATGAACTGAGCCTGTTCTAGTGACCTGAACCATTGGGTTAGGAGGGTTCCCCTAATTAACTAGGTTTGGGTTTTTTGGGCCACCAGTAATAGGACATACATGTTGAGTCCCTGGAACCTGATCATTCCTAGGGACCACAGGTGGTATCAGTCCTTCCCCAGCATGGATCTGTTGGGTCACTGGTGCTGGTGGAGCCGTAGGTAAAGCTATTGTGATAAGCTCAGTGAGACCAGTAATGGCAGCAAGGAGTTGTGTATGAGTAGTTTGCTTCTGGTTAATACTAGTCTGCATGGTTTGAATCGTGTCCAAGGTTGGATTGCCTTGGTTTCCACCTCCTTCGTTTCCTGCTTGACTGGAGGTAGCGTCTTCGACCAGTGACGGACCATTAAGAACCAGATTTGCTGGAGCTGCCATTCCTGAAGTTTGAAGACCACTTCTAGTATTTACCATCAACTAATCTACCACCCCAGCGGAGTTGCCTATTGTAGTGAGGTTCTTTGTAAAGTTAATATTCAAGAACAAGAATATGAGCTGGAGAGGTAAGAATAGTTAATGATAAGAAATCTAATGGGAATGAAGTGATTAAGAGGAAAGGTGAAGAATAGAGTAGGTGTGTACATAAAAGACTAAGACAGAAGATCGCTCTCAGACTAATTTATGACATACCCGAATGACCTAAAGAATGGAATGATCTCACTAAGAATAATATTCTCCTTACAAATTGGTGATTATCCGATTTCTCTCTCTAGAATCACCTCTGGGAATTGTGAAGGTAATGTCTCATATTTATAGGTATCTTGGGCCAATTATTAGGCACCAGACTGGCACCCTATAATACAATGACACGTGTCTTTTCCGTACAACCTGACCTGTGCATGTGACGTCGCCCACCGCGTGGATGACCCGCGCGGCTTCATTCGGGCGCGCTACTCCACCCCTCGCGCGGCGAACCTCGTGTTCCTTTATTGCCACCAAACTAGAAGATCTCCCTTTGTTCCCGTATGGGCAAGGTCATAACCTGTTCGGTTGCACCTGTACCGCAGTCAAGCCTTAGAGGGCCCCTCGAGTCCTGCTTTCAAACCAGAGCAGGCATAATTACCTAGGCTAGAATAGACTAGCTCGTCGCATTTTCGCCCATGTCTCTGGGCCGCGCTAGTCATGAGACTCGTGGACTTTTCTCCATGTATGGATGGCTCACGACCAGATGAACGTTCTCTCAATTGGGCCCTAACGGCGCGTAAGCGAGGATTACCTTCAGCGTTGCGCCAGTGATTGGTGCGGCCTATGCCGCGTGGCTGAGCCACGTGTCGTGCAGTGGTGCATGACACCTGTCATCATTATATTGGTTGGCCAACTTTGACCTTAGTCAACTTCAGTCAAAATGCTAACATTTCCTACACTTCCATAAAGCACATCCAGAAAAGAAGCAGCTTTTGCATAATCCATAGCCAAAAACCATAACCATGATCTCAAGGATTTGACGATGAAAATCCCCACTTTATAGAAGCAGCAAGCAGCAAGGTGAATTGCAAAAATATGATATATTACAAGTTTCAAAACATAAAAGAAATAAAAAAAAAAGGAAGTTAAGATTCTAACAGAAAGTGTACAATTCAAATGAGAAACACATATATAATTCGGTGGAATAGCCATATAACATTGATATTGAGCGATGTCTTTGTATGTGTTTTCAGTTTCAAGTGAATTGTTTCCTAACCTTTGTTCTATCGGATTGTCTTTTGGTTGGCAAGCAACCAACTGGTTTGGTAAACAAAGATTTTTCTCCCTTATTCTTGGCATCATGCTACTACCAAGTTTTTAATCAGATTATAACATCTTCATTAATTTTATATATCTTTTCACAGGACAGTTCTTTCAAATGCTTTTTGCAGGGAAGTTAATTGATGTAAAATATTTTTTTCCATCAACTGATAAGTTGAAGGGTTTAGGAAGCTCGAATCCGCAACGGTAAAACTCAATGCCAAACATCACGCATGGTGAGAGAGAGCCCATTAGTCACCATTTATATATGTAAAGCCTTTGGGGTTTGATCCTATATGTTTTCTTGCATTTATTTTTTGTAGTTGATCATTTCTTGTAACGGTAAAATGTCAAAAAATCGTATATGGCTATGGTAATTTCGTGGTGATAATTGATTAGGTCAGATTGTATGATGCAATTAATCAAACTTTTAATTTATTTGTGTGGGGCAGTTCGATCCATGGCATTAACTTTTTCACTCTTAAAATTAGTAAATACAATCTTATTTCATTTGTTTTTCATATTTTGAAATCTTAAAATCGAGAGAAGGATAAAAGGAAAGCCAGACGCCTCGTTTGGATGCCGGAGATGATTTTGGGTGAATTTGTAATGATGGTGGATATGAAGGTGGATTTGTAACGAGGGTGGCCCCACCTCTTAAGAATGATGGATTTGTATATTAGGTGTTTGGATGGTTTTTAGAATGGATATATGGATGGTGGATATGATGGGATAAGTTATAAATAGACATAACTGCCCCCATTTTGTTATTTTAATGGAGAAATTTGTTTAATTTTATTATAATTAGAATAAATACATATTCAATATATATGTGATAAAATTATTTCCTTTAACCTGACAAATGTTTAAACCATATAATAAATTAATTTTTTAATTAAATAAATATAATGTATGCTGTCTAGTGTCTACATACACATTTTTGAAATTTTTTAATAGGGAAATGCTAAATAAATATAAGTTTTTTAATAGGGAAATGTTTTAATAAAAGAAATCCAAAATGTATTATTAAAATGAGTTGCCCAAAATGAGTGGGCCAAAGGAAAGCCGGTCATTTTGGGCCAAAGGAAAACAGGCGGACCAGCCGGTTGGCCACTGGTGCCAAATTGTATTGTCAGAAAACGCCATTGTTGGCCGGAAAGCACCAGAAAACGCCGGAAAACTTCCTCTCTCTTCTCTGTTCTCTTTCCTCTGGTGATATGCATACAAAAATCCTCCCAAATCACCCGGATTTGGAGGGGTAAACAAGGTAGAAAATCAACCAAATCCCTTGTTAGCTAACGACAAGGGGAGGCTGTCGTTACCCAACGAGGGTGAAGCCGGAGAGGAGTCCAAACAGTGAAACAAATCCAGGCACCACTTTTGCACCCAAACAACGGATTAGCGTGGGCCCTGGATTACATATCCGGACGGAACCCAAATCCGGCATCCAAACAGGGTGAAAATTTCTCTTTGGTTATCTTAAATTGATTCGTTATGGTGCCTCATAATTTTGTGTTTGCCATGTTTTTAGTAGAATATCTTTGCAATTTTCTCGTTTACCTAGCTTCTATTCGATTATTGGATAGAATTTTTTAGTGATATCGATGGGTGTCATCAATTAATTTTGGGTTTAAGGTTAGATGAATTAAATGATTTAGTAAAGAAAAATGATAATACCAAAACTATTTTTGTTATTGGCATAATATTAAAAAAATTAATCTGGGAGAGAGTGTTGAATGTGACATGAATACACAATTTTTTTTATGCATTTTTTTATTTTATATTTTTGCGCTATTCGTTCATCACCTAGTTAGACAAATGCTAAAGAGCACACAAATTGTCGGTTTTTCCAACCGGGTGATGAGAGATAAATGACTTGGCAAGGTTTGTGCTTTTTGAATAGACCTACGTGTTACCAAAACTAAAAATAAAAAAGAAAAAGACTCCTAAAATGTTTTAAGAATACATACAATTGTTGTTGAACTCAAAGAATACCTCTCTTTCGAAAGAAACTGATTTGTTGTTGAATGCAAGGGGTTACAGAATGAAGTGACTTCTTTTGTGGTTGGTGGATCGATGATACAGGAGTATGCTACCACAGTTGGTCTCAGAGGAGGAAGTAAGAGCCATTTCATCCATTAAAAAGTTATAGTTTACCATTTGGAAACTAAAAGTTCCGAATACGATACGAAACTTTTGGTGGAGAGTGTGTCGTAATAGTCTAGCGACGACGGAGAATTTGGTAAAAGGAAAATGTGGTCACTCTATATATGGCCTCTCCAATTTGCTCTCAGTATGGAGAATCGACTGAGCATCTACTTTTTGAATGCCATTGGACAAGAGCAGTATGGTTTGGATGTCATGTTCAACTAAATATGGGGGGGAAATTGCTTCTACACGGATTCATCCCCACCGTTCCCCATTTCTTCTGTTTCTGATGTTGGAAATTTCACTAAATTTCGGATTAATGAAATCGGTGCGTTTCGGAGGGCCTGACGAGGCAACCAAACGATCTACTCCGGGTTCGATGAGTATGAACGAAGTGTAAATCTCCAGCAGTTTCGTGTGATTAATACGCTTACTTACACCCCTCCATGATGAGAATTTACTGGCATTTCAATTCTGTATTCTACTCGTCAGTTACAAAATTCAAATTCAGTATTGGTTGCTGAGAGTTATAGATTCAGAATTTGCAACATTCATCAGCCCTATTCAATCACGTATTGATTGTATGGGCTCCTCCATCTATTTATAGGAGCCCTTGCTATTGTTTCATCATCAGAAAATCGAGAGCCACATTCCACTTACTATTAGTCACGTTTTTTAAAGAGAGAGGCAGTCGCTAGTTCATTCGCCAAGGCGTACATCGGAGGTGTTCCGGCGTACGTGGTTTCGACCATTTTATCCTGGGAGGGAGACGCCGGCAAAGTCTACAACACCCACGGTAGGCGGCGCATCTTCTTTAAGGAGATTTTGATTTCACAAGACTCGGTCACGTTTTTCCATATTCGATTTGTTCGTCAATAATCTGTTAATATTATTTCAATTCGTTGTAATTTGCAATTTCATTTTGTTGTACATTGTTCATATCATCAATGGAATTATTATTTTGGAATTCGCTACTGTTTGAATATTTTTTCCACATCAGACACTCTACTCTGTTCTTGTTTTGTAGCCTCGTTGGGCAGATTTTTATCTTTCAAAAAATGTAAAAACAATCCAATTACAAAACAAAACAAAGATCAAGTTATGCTTTTGTCCAATGGGAAGTTTGAAATTAGCTTAACTTTCCAATGGGAAGTATGATAACAGGTTACGTCTGTCCAATGGAAATTGAAATCAGCTACAGTTTCGAACAATAGATAGTGCAATAATTGTATTGAACTGAGGCTATACAAACAAATTAACAAACGAATGTCCGTATGAAGTACAGTAGTATTTAGCACATTTCCTATAAATCTCTACCATCTAATGATTCAGACCAACGTGGAACAAGACGATGTAGAAGGATCAAATAGAGCCGGAACCAAGTATTTTCTCCCATTAGCACCATTAGCATTGTAGCTAGCACCCGTCGTAGGATCCACCAAGAGGTTCCCCGCGTAACCAGGGAATGCTCCCTTGGCATAAACACCAGGACAAGCCGATGCAGCTTCTAATGGCCCATCAGCAGGTCCTTGATAGTAACCATTCCCGAATGGGTTTGTGACGGTCCCAGCCAATAGGCTAGCCAGGTTGATCACCATCCCGTCCATACCCACGTCTTGGTTGGGCGCAACCAAAGGTGGGTTTTGTGGTCCGTAGATTGGTTGATGGAACGGCCAAGCGCATTGACCAGGACACTGAGTCTCCGAGTTGCCGACCCAGATATAGGCGAACTTGTGATTTTTCCCCTTTACGTGGACATTACCCTTGGAAGACCCGTGTGTCCCACACCGGCTCATACAGAACCCATCGACAGCGACATCAGAGGAGGTCAAAACAACGTTGATTGCGTTCATTTGATCGCCCTTTGATGCTAACTTCACAATCTGTTTTTGTGTGAGGGATTTTCCAAGCGAGAAGTTGTCGTCGAGTATTTGCTTGCCTAGCGATAAAGAAAGGGAGGAGAGTTTTTTGGACTTAGCGAGGTTGTAGTATTTTCCAGTGGTTTTCCACCACGCGGCGACTGATGGTTGGGTTTGAGGTGTGGGAGAAGACAGGGAGGACACGAAATCGGTGACTATAGCTCGTTGGGAAGGAGTGAATTTGCCGTACCAAATGAGATTGATTGGCATTTTGCCCGAAAGAAGAGGGCCGTTGTGGTATTGCATTAGTGTAGTACTGGTTTGATCTTGGAATAACTCCGTGAGTTTTCTGGCTGCGAGTGCAAATTGGAAGAGGGAGATTAAAATCAGGACTTGGAAAAAGAAAGATGCCATTCTTTTGATCTTGGTGAGAAAATTTGGGGAGAGAGAAGAGAAGGGGTAATGGAATGGAGTAGTAGAGTTGGCTATTTATACAGGATTGCATTTGGAATGGATAGGAAGCGTGAAGGTGCTGAGAATGAGGCCAAAACTTTACACCATATCCTTAGCTGTTTACTGCTAAGAGAGAGAGAAAGAGAGGGGGTAATGGAACTCTCATACGCGTCTTTTTTAATACCAGTTGCAATTCCCACGCTCCTACCAATGGTTTTGTCTCCACAGACCACAGCAGTTATGTTGTCTGAACTCTGATTCAAGTAGGAATTTGGGTGGTGGAATCTACGCATATAAGGGGCGAGTCGGTGTAGAAAGTGGGCCTTGTGGACGCATTGAAAATCTATACACTGTGTACAGAACAAAATGGAGATTACAGCTACATTGCCAACTTTGGACATGGTGGATTTTTAATTGACCAAAAGACCATTGGAATTTGACTCTTGTTTCAGAAAATGAGGAAGGGCATTCAGGGAAAGGACCAAAGTGGGAATCCCAGAAAGAGACGTTGAAGAAAGGGTAAAGGTGTGGGACACGATAGGCGCTGTATGGGCTGGACCATTCCAGTTGGCAGTCAAATTTTTCGTCATGTCATGAAAAAATCGAAATGCTGCACTCTGGAAGGCTAGGTAGAGTGCACTCTCTCCTTTAGCGGTGAAGGGGTCCAAGCCAATATTTGCAGATTTTTTAATTATTTTTCTTCTCCGTGGAAGAAATCTTAGAATTCGTTGGTATACTCTAGTCTCTACATGTATACTAGAATTCCTTTTAACTCCTTGTAACGACCTATGTATTCTGTTATTATGTTAAATCGAACAATTCATTAATCCAACTAGCTAGTCAAAGATTATAAATGGATTTGATAATAAAATTATTATAAATGGATCCCATTTTTAGATGAAGCATGCTCGGGTCGTGTTACCCTAAAGGTTTATACGGATACCTTATTGAATTTGATAATAACAGAAGTATAAATTATTAGAATGAAATATAATTGATTTTGTGATATTGATTTTTGATATTGATTTAAGTAAATGATTTATTTGTAGGATTTGATTAAGTTATAGTACAAGGAGAGATTCTACATTTTTTTTTTCTATCTCCAATAGTTAAGAGTAAAAAATAAAGATTAAGGTCAAATCTCTCTATTGATATTTCTAACAGCAAGAATAGTCTTTTAACAAAATTAAGAGAAGAGATTAAATAAAGAGCTTATTGTGAAGAACAAAATAAATCACAACTTAATAATTGGCTTTATCTAGAGAGATTGTTATTTGTGAGTTGATATTTCATAGGAGTATTGTAAATGGTACTCCCTCCGTCCCAATTTATAGTCTCAGTTGACACTTTTTATGGTCCAAAAATTATTGTCTCACTTCAAAACTAAATAGGTAATTGCTAATGAATTTCCTTTTCTACCCTTGTATTTGTAATTAGAAATAATAAAAAAGTAAGAAAGTGTAATAATTGAAGGGTAAAATAAGAAAAACATGTTTTCAAAAGTACAATGATTATGTCCCTTTAATAAGTTGAAATACCCAAAAAGGACTATAAAATTGGGACGGAGGAATTTTTTTTTTTTTTTTGAAAGTGCAACAAGGTAATGTCAGCCACTACGTGGATAGTCTTGCCTCATGAGGTAGAGGAAAGATTGAAATTGTTCTCTCTTATTCACACTCCTGCGAGAGTTTATCTTTTTTGTGAGTGGTTCCGGAGAAAAATCACTTTGTGGTTAGATGATATTAGCACCCGAGTAAAAAATAGTTAGTTCGATCAGTTAGGTGTGATTAACGCCAGAGTTAAAAATAATTTGAGTGATTGGGATAGATCCCTCGTTGTAAAGGTTCTCTAATACGTGTACAAGAAGGATTGTTACTATTGGAAATAGTGCAGCAAATCCAGAATTAGACACTTAGAGAGTGGATTAGGCCGTAAAATTGCTGATAGAACCACGATAAATCTGTGTTTGATTTATTCCTTCCCTACTCATTTACCTTTTTTTGTCATACCACATACAGCAAGCTCAATGTTTCATATGTTGCACATTCGTTCATTGATTTTGTGATCTCTGTACTGCATTGAGCTTGCTCTATCCGTTGCAGTATTTGATTAAGTTTTATAATCTTGCGTTTAGTTTTTAATTCTGCATTATATTTAAGTGTAAGCCCAATAGGCCGAGTTTCCTTTGGTTTGGCAAGTCCATGCCCAAAACATATACATTTGTGTGTCTCCTATTTTAATGGCACTGTAATTTTTGATATTTCTTTTTAGAGTGTCTGTTAAGTGTGGAATGGAATCGTCCCAATATGTATTTTTTATTTTTGAGTGCGGTAGCTTTTAGTCAAGAAGGATCGATCATCTTGAAGAAAAAAAGGAGATTACAGCTACGTTGCCAACTTTGGACATGGTGGATTTTTAATTGACCAAAAGACCATTGGAATTTGATTCTTGTTTCAGAAAATGAGGAAGAGCATTCAGGGAAAGGACCAAAGTGGGAAATCCCAGAAAGAGACGTTGAAGAAAGGGTAAAGGTGTGGGACAAGATAGGCGCTGTATGGGCTGGACCATTCCAGTTACGTACCGAAAGATTAATGTCAAATCTAAGCATTTGTAGCCTGAGCTAATTTTGAAGAACAAAATCAATGGTAAACTTAATTGGTTTTATCTACAGGGATTGTTATTTGTGAGTTGATATTTCATTAATTGTAAAAGGTATTGTGTGATACCCTATCTAAGTATTTTACTCATGAGTTGAGTGAATAAACTAAATTTGGTGGGCGGGTACATATGTTTGAGGTAATAGATTAAAAAAAAGAAAAAGAAAAAAAGAAATCTAATTACAAGCTGGTGCGTGTGTTGTTTTTACTTGTAACAAGTGATGGTGTCAATATTAAGCAAAAAGGGTGATGGACATGCATGAGGTCCACGTGCAAGCCTTGCTGCAGCTTGAGATCAAGAGGTGTGTGCATGTGAATTGTAGCTTATATAATGCCAAACAGGGAGAGAAGCATAGCTTGATAAAATAAAAAATAGTCAGATGGACAAGTGTCACACCTAGACTTCTCTTAAAAGTGACTCATCAGCTAATATTAAAGGAGAAAGGGAAGAGAAGTTAGCAGGGGGTGACATGTTTACTGGCAGGTTGGTTTAAGAAGAAGTTAGGAGACCTCGGTGACTTAAATTGAGGTAAACGGAGAGGAGAGGAGGGGGCAACGTGGGTTTACAAGCAAAGAGGGAGAGACACGAGTTAGCCCGGGAAGTTAGGAGCGATGGGCCACCGATTAACGGCGAGATGGTGTCCGATGCAAATGAGATTTCAGTACGTAATGTACGGTGGTGAGATCTACATGTTTAACGGTAACGATCGACAAATGAAAGAAGAATGTTTACGAAAATTTATGAAAGTATGGAAGGAAGTGGGATTGATTCTTGGTTAATTTTTACGTTATTGCTTGTGGGTCCGGGTCGTTACATATTGTACATCCATATTCACACTCTCGCGAGAGTTTATTTTTTTGGGAGTGGTTCCGGAGAATAATCATTTGGTGGTCAGATGATAATAGCACCGGAGTCAAAACTGGTTAGTTCGGTTTAGTGTGGTTGTAAAGGTTCTCTAACATGTGTACAAAAAGGATTGTTACTATTGGAGATAGTGTAGCAAATCGGAGTTTTTTTGTGTGGGTAAATTAGCTTGAAATTAAAAGGGGTTAAGCGAATGTACAGCCTACAAGGGGCATACCCCAGGGAGGACAAAAGAAAAGAAGAAAAGAATGAACGAAAAAGTGCGTGGTTCCCGGCACAACCCGCGGGGGTGGGAAAATGAGAAGTATTGGCACATCCCGCCAACATAGGTATAAATGATCAAATGCAATAAGCGTAGCTGATAGAACCTGCAAAACTCCGACGCAACCCGCCGGAGATGGGAAAGATAAGGTGCCCTTGCACAACCCGCAAGGTTAAGGATAAGTAGGGAAAATGAAAACCGTGTGAACACAAAATGGCAGACCCTCAACCATGGGGACAACAAAATCAGAGCAACTCAGACCAAATGTGATAAGCCTCTGGCAGTTCAACACGCAATAAAACCACAGGAACCCTCCCATAGAACCCGTATACTGAACACATGCCTAGCCCGCCATTCGCTCCAGACATCATAGTCGAAGCTCCAAAATCATCGTCCCTCCACAGTTTTCCAGCAGTCAACTGTGATAATAGATCCAATCAAAAGTAGAGAGTAGCCCGCGGTCGTATCAAACGGTCAAGGAAAGGCGACTATCCTAATCCATCATCCTCCACACACGGTACAGTAAAAAGTGCCCCCCACAACGAAAACAGTGCACGTACTAGGAACTCGGAGCCAAAGGTGGATGAGACCTCTGGACCATGCTAAGGCAGATCAATGACAAGGGCCAGCCCCAAAACAACTCCGTCATAAGCTTCTACTAGAACACCGACAAGCAGGTAAGCCCAAGGGAACCCTCCCAATAGAACCCTAAAATCTGAACACATGTCTAGTCCGGTCAAAGCTCTCTTGAAGAAATTTCGAACCACAGGAACTTCGACCATCAATCAAAGTAACTATGCCATCGGGCCCTCAAGTCAATCTCTACCAAACGCCGATAAACAACCATGACCAATTTCCAAATGCGCAACCGTAACCAAGCAGGAGAAAATAGAACCATGAACGACAAAAAGTGACCCCCGCAACGAAAATAGTGCTCGCACATGGAACTCAGGGCCAAAGGTGGATGAGACCTCCGGACCATGCTTAGGCAGATCAATGACAAGGGCCAGCCCCAAAATAACTCCGTCATGAGCTTCTACTAGAACACCGACAAACAATAAGCCCAAGGGAACCCTCCCAAAAGAACCCTGTAATCTGAACACATCTAGTCCGCTCAAAGCTCTCCCGAAGAAACTTCGGACCACAGGAACTTCGACCATCTATCAAAGTAACTATGCCATCGGACCCTCAAGTCAATCTCTACCAAACGCCGAACAAATCAGCCATAACCAAATTCCAGATGCACAACCATAACCAAGCAGGAGAAAAGTAGATCCATACAAAAAAATATGGCCCTCAACAATGGAGACAATAATATCAAAGTAACCCGGACCAGATGAGATAAGCCTCTGGCAGTTCGGCAATCAATAAACCCAAGGGAACTTCCCCATAGAACCCGTATACTGAACATATGCCTAATCCGCCACTCGCTCCAAACATCCTGTCCAAGTTCTAATAGTACCAACCCCACATTACTCTGCGAATGAATCCATTACTAGCCCAGAATCTAATTTTTGGGTAAAACCCATAAAATTTCGGTGTGGATACTAGTCCACATATGTTAAAATACCCCTTAATGGCAGCAAGCCAGCTGCCCATATGGACCTCGATAGCAGCCAATATGCCAACATTGAAAGTTCAATCTGCACCCAATGAGTGGGACCCCCATGCTAAGTTTGACGCCATGGACCAAATATCACTACAATCTCAGTGAAAACAACCAGAACATGTGGACCCCTTGATGTGTACTGCCCAAAATAAAGTGTGTGCTATAGCTGTTAAAGTTGTGCTCCACTCTCTCCTTTGCAACAATGGACCGGACCCACATTACATGGGATAAATCCCATTCTTTTAAACCAAGGCAAAGGCTCACTGCCATATAACTCTCTCGGCCCCATTGTTTTGTACTGGTAAATATATACAGCTCAATCCGGAGTTAGACCCTTGGGGAGTGGATTAAACTGTAAAGTTGTTGATGGAACCACAATAAATCTTTGTGTTTGATTTCTTTCTTTCCTACGCATTTACTTTATGTTTGTCATATCACAATTGCATGAGTAACTTTCCATTATTGAAGGTTTCAGACATTGCATGTTCATTCATTGATTTTGTGCTCTCTGTACTGCATTGAGCACTACAACAAAAACGACTTATTAGGGCGGTCAAAACTGCCTCTAAAACAAATGTATTGGGGCACTAAACCTTACTGCCGCTTCTATAGATGCAGCTTTAGACTTGAAGCGACATTTATCATGTGGCACTTGAAGCTGCCTCGACACTTCTTTGTTGGGGCACTCTTTTGTGCAGCGTATCTTTGTCCATCAGGTGCTCTGGCGTACCACTATAGAACTCTTATAAGACACTTTAGAGTGCCTCCTAAACCTTTCTTTTTGGGACACTTTTGACTGCCGATGTCCATTTTCTTTATTTTTTATTCAGATTTCTCCATTCTGTACCAGGACTAATTAACCTACTTTCATAGTGAATTAACCTGTATTCATTATAATTGTGCACAAGCATATCTGCAAAACACGTAAATTCACAATAACGAATAGCAACTACAAATCAATAAACACCTTGTTATGCCAATTGCTCATAATTGTCAAAGTATATCCCATATCATCTAGAAATCTACTTGAACTACTACCACTAGAAATGTGATCCAGTAGAATAACCCTGAAAAATACAATGGAAAACAATAGATTGCCACAAAATCAATATAAAACATCATCAGCCACCAACATAAAATGTGACAACTACAAAAAGTGGCGTTTTGAGTCCAAAAAGTAGTCATCCTTCATGATCTCCGATTCTCCGTAACGTGGTGCTCAAAAGGCAGCATCATCATCCAGCACAACCTAATTGAAAATAGCATAGGATGAAATGTTACAACCTTAAGTTGCGTCAAGAGTAAATATAAAAGAAAATATTTGTATTTGAGGGCATAATGTACCAAAAAAATTGGTCACTCTATGGGCGTACCAGTGGCATCTCCAACGCATCAAGCTCATAACAATTAACTCCGAGTTGTACTCCGCATACCTATTTAGATGGATCCGAACAAGTGCCCCTCCCATTTTTTTTTCAGTTGGATTGAGTATGCTCTTGTAGTAAAACATAATCTCCCACCTAACATTTATCAGCAAGAAAACCAGAGTTAAAGTTCAGCAAATTGTAAAGCTATTAACACAATATAAGGCAATTGAAAGTTCTAATATAGAAGAAGAAACGAAAGAAAAAGAAAAAGAAAAAGAAAAAAGAATAGCATCCTAATGAAATGAAACAAGTAACTGGATGAAATAAACAAATATCCCATTGTACTAAAATAAGATTTTAGCTTATTTTGGTACTGTTACAAAGTTCAAGTCATACGTTTTCATTTGATAAGCTCAACATAAGTCCTTAAATCATACACTGGCAATCATGTAATCTCATAACTACATTGCAATCTCCACAGCTTACATTAAAAATCATGTAATCTAAAATCATATAAATTTTCTTTTTCCCTGGCATGGTGTACTTACTAGAACAACAATTACATTATCTTAATAAGTTGTCATTTAGAAACCAAAGTTGAGGAGTCATGTGCTAGTTTGGAGATGTGATTGCAACACTGGAAGGATTAGCCCCACTTGCATCCTGCTGCATGACAAAATTTCTAAGCTCTTGTAATTCGTTGTTTGTTATCCACACGTCATCCAATTCATTGTCATCCTATAAGATGTGCCACTGCTAGGCACTGCACCTATACCATCATTTTGGCAAATCCCTGACCGACGCATGCGCACACAACCAATTAGCTCAATACAATATTAGCAACATAAACAAAGTTCTAATTACAAGTGCATTCAAGCAAACATTCAGGATTTGAGCAAAGAAAATCTACCAAGTACTTCGAATGTTGAGCACAATAGAATATTTAGACCAATGAGAGTGAGTGAGTAACTTACCTCATGCAAATGCATTCGAAATACTCATGTGATTATGCAATAGTGAGCCAAATCTTCAGACTGACATTTTTCGGACAGGGATACTAAAAAAAAATGACATTCTTCTAACAAGGCTGGGATGCGAGGAAATGCTAATAAGAAAACTGGGATCTTAATCACAAACCATGATACACAGTACACACACAGATCATTTTCATTGATATGTCCACGCGGTATATATTTTTCCACAGTTTGAACACATGGAATTGTGATGGCCAATACTCTTTCCTCAGTGCTGGCCCTGTTGGGTCGGACCTCTTAGTACTCTAGGTTCGGGTTTTGATTGACCAGGAACTAAAGCCTTACCTAATTCGTAAGGGGTTGCGTCCTCTGTAATTATAATTATAAATAAACAAAGGCTCAGGGCTGCCACCACAAATTCGCCCCCCAAGCATGAACAATCGAAGTAATAGGGTTGCCTTTGACATCCAAATCAATGAACGATGAACCCATCCTTTGCCGCAAAGCACAAGAACGAGAACCAAAAAAAAAAAGGCATGCTACGTATTGAGAATAGATCTGCTCATACGATACAATCCCCCCCCCCCCCCCCCCCCAAAAAAAAAAAGCCCTAATTCAATGTGCAGAAATTGACAACCAACAAAGATTGAACATACCAACATTTGCGCACATACGAACGCGTATCTCTTGTAGATATTCCTTCAACTTATTTTCCAGCCTCGGCAAACTGAAATAGAGACCAAGATGGAGAGGGAAACCTTCATATTTTGGCGGCATATGAGACTGATAGACGAGCGGGAGAGAGAAGGGTGGGCTGGGGATAAAGAGTGGAAGAGCGCTAAAACTAGGAAGATTGAGCGCGAGAATGGTTCTCTCAAAAATTTCCCCAAAATTTGAAAGACTTTTCGGTTTCCTTTTAGCCCATAGAAACTGAAGTGACATCGTTTTATTCATTCACGTAAACTGCCGTATCAGTCCCACCCTTTGGAGGCACTCTAAAACGCCCTCTCATGTTAAAAAAACCACATCTTACTTAAAAATAAAAATATTAAATTGAACTGCCCCATTATGCTCCATTTGTCGGGGCACTTAGAAATGCTCTGCCCCATTAAGTTCCTCATACGGCACTTCATGGAAACTGCCCTGTGAAGAGTGCCCCAAAAGCTCTGTTTTGTTGTAGTGGAGGTAGCTCCATCTGTTGCGGTATTTGATTAAGTTATAATCTTGCGTTTAGTTTTTTAATTCTGCATTATATTTGAGGGACTCAATTCAACCCCCTTTTGTGTTGCTATTTGGGCCAATAGGTCCGATTGCGATCCGAGTTTTGCATAGGGGTGCAAACGAGTCGAGTTGAGCCAAGTTTATATTGTTTAGATTAGGTCGCTCAATAATCAAGCTTAAACTCAAGCTCAAGTTTGGCTTATTTGTAAACAAGTTCCCTTGTTCATTTATTAAACAAGCTGAGCCTATACAAAATAGTTGAGATTTTTCGAGCCGAGCCAGCTTTAAAGTGTTGAGCTCGGATGATTTACTACACAAGCCCAAAACTTGAGGTCGAGCTCAGCTCGATTATCAACCAAGTCGAGCCAAGCCTTGAGCTAATGTGCCGGCCATTTTGACCTAAATGTTGGAAGGAAAATACAAAAAGTAATAGATTTGGGTAAAAATGAGGATTCAGCATTGGAGAAGGAATACCCTCCGAATGAAGATTTTGATCCAAATTTGAAAAAAAAAATAGATCAAGGTTAGAGATGCTCTAAATCGTCGGAACTTAGGCCCCGATTGGATGGGGTATTATTTACAGGGGAATAAGTTTTGGAGGGGGATAAGATAAGAGGGGGTATTATTTTTGGAGGGTTGACCCACATTGATGTGATGTTTATGGATGGGGGATAAAAAAGTAGTTGGTTTGGATGAATGATTAAACAGGGGGATAACTTTTTACTTGGTTTGGATGTTTCATAAATAAGACGGGGTGAAAGATGGAAAAAGCTGTCAAATGACTCTTTTGCCCTTGTGCAGTGTTAAACTTTATTATGTATGAAATTAACTATGTAATTGCAAAACCTAATGTAAATAATTAATTTTGTAGAATTTGAAGCTATATTACTTTATTTCATTGAAATTCTTTTTTTTTGTAATATTTTTATTTAAAATTGTGTTTTTTTTTTACTTGTTGGGCTATGTATTGTTTTTTTTATTGTTACCCTAACACAATTATTAGTAAAGGAACAAATTGAATAATGAAACAAGTGCTCTCTCATACAAGGAATAAAATTTATTTTACCTAATGTGATGGTAGGTGCAAGAATAGCACCAGTAGCACAGAAAATGAAAAAAAGAAAAGGAAAAAGGTACATGTAACTACTGAATGAAGTTTTCATCAATCCATTTCAACTTCTGGAGCATCCTAAATTATCAAAAAATAATACGGACAACGAGCTGAAATAATGTGTATTACAAGCAGTCGATAAATTCCTCCAACATGTCCCAACTTGAATGATCAATGTTC
>JAXBDA010004757.1:0-27378 GCA_036023075.1 Gaultheria prostrata
CCCCTCCCGTCTCTCTCTCTCTCTCTGTGCACTTGGCGCGCCAGGTTGCCACTTCTAAGCTTTACACAGTTCATACTTAAAGGCGAATGAGGGCTAATGTTAAGGATCAAGTTTGGAGGAAGAATCCTCTCACTTGTCAAACAATGGTGGCTTGTTGTGATCCTCCTAAATTTGAGTCAATCTCTAAGATTGCTCTCACTCTTCAGCAAATCCATTTTGGATTTTGGCAATCTTCAACAATAAGCGGGTCTTTGGAGACTTAATCGGGCATTCTGAGAAGTTGTATTGGTTTTGGCTTGAGATTGTAGTTAGAGGAAGTTCTGAAGGCATACACTCTCAATGGTGGTAAAGCTTGTGGAATCGATGGTTTTTGTTTGGAATTTTTCTCAGCAATATGTGAAGGTGGTGAGTTGTGCTATGTTTGAAGTAATACTTACATTTTTTGAAACGTGAGAATTGAATAGGGGATGTATCTCTAATTGCTTGAGCTGAAAAGTGGTGCAACATATGTTTGGGAATATAGGTCTATCAGCTTGATTGGAAGCATGTGTAACATCATTGCTTAAGTTTTAGCCTTGAGGTTTTAACGGGGTTATGAGACTTATTATATAGCCTCTCTCACAGTTGTAGGTGGCCATGGGCACACACCATGGGTACAACGGTTCGGCAGACCATCTCTTGCCTCCAGGCTACTGATGCCCCCAGAATCCTGTTTAGCCTTTGGGCACTTGGAGATGGCCCGATCAGTATGTCTCAATGATGATCCCACATGCTCATGATTTTGTATAAGATGACACGGTGCCAGATATTTGGGAGCAGAGCACTATGTATATACTACATACCTGATGCCCGTGCACTTGACTGTGTTAATAGAGGTGTGCGCTGAGATTGCTTTATACCAATGTCACTTTTCAATTTACAGCACTTGGCTTTTCTACTTGTCGTTTAGTCTTCATAAAGGCTGTGTTATTCAAGGCATCCTGGTGGCATTTTGTTTCCATCCCGTCACGGAGACCATATAAGAGGTGCCCTTCATTTCTTTGTTTGGCATTTATTCTAGAGAGAAGTGAAAGCTTTCCTCTCTAAAGCTATCCAGGGAACTACTCTTCTTCTTTTTCTGTGGCAGTAATCATTTTCGATCAAATGGTCTTCGCGGTGTTTCCTCCTATTGTGGCTCTTCTTCCCACAGTGCTCAGGGTCGGTGCTGCCTTTATCATCTTGGTGCTGCACCACTGCCACTGCCAGCCTATTTCTGGGTGACTCAAGAGGATAATAAACGCTTGGATGAGGCCTTGGATCCCCTCTCCATGGAAGATGAGGCGGAAAGTATCAAACTAACTGTCCTGTTACTTCCCGCAGCTTGCAATTGAGCTCGGTGATTACCCTTCATGCTCTATAATTTTGGAAGTGGCAGTGCACCCATTCATGCTTTATTTTGCAATTGATTATTCATTCAGTCAGTCATAATTCGAGCTCCTGAGATTACATCAATTTATATAGACTCCATTACATGTGTGAATGCAAATAACTAGTACTATTTCCAAGAGGTCAAGGTAGAATGTATGTGTGTGAATGCAAATAACCATTCCTATTCCCAAGAGGTCCAGGTAGAACATGAATGAACCTCTAAGATGGAAGGTCACAAAGCCTTTAAAAACGTTCTAAAAGATGGATGAACCTAATAGATGAAGAGTCACAAAGCCTTTAAACTAGTGCATGCCTAATCAATACCCAAGTGGGCCCTATGTCATCCAACATGTTCCAAATTAAGGCTCGAGTTGCGCCTTAGAACCATCCGGTCCATGCCTTTTCTACACTTTTAATGGACGCTGCCATTTTGCATTACGGTACTTCTCACAACCAGAGCTCTCATACCATGTTAAGTAACCAGTAATCCTAAAAGCTTAAGCTATTAGGAAATGGGCGCAACAATGTATATTAAGCTATTTACCAGTAATCCTAAAAGCTTAAGCTGTTAGGAAATGGGCGCAACAATGTATATTAAGCTATTCAACAACACACACGAAGGGAAAAGAAACCTATCCTATCCTCATCTCTCCCAACACACACACACACAAAGGAAAAAAAAAACCTTGCGGACCTTTTTCCTTTCCTTCATAAGAACCGTCCAGGGCCTTCAGACAAGGAAAAAAATGTGAAGTAAACACTTCCAAATACTTCACCTACTTTCGAAACTGTCAATTCAAACAGTGTACACGCTGTAATAGGCTATAGGAGAAACGATTTATGACCACCAATGCTTTTGCACGGGATAATATGGAAAGTTTACTAACTCTGTCCTCCATCACTCTTCCAACGCAGCCCTTATGCTGGCTTGGAAGTACTTAAATGACCAAGGCAGAGTTGAAGAGCCTTAGCCTTACAAGTAAGAGGTCCAATGGTTAAGAACTTGACTCTTGCTGATTGGTTGCTCCTCCATCTTGTACTGCTTGATTTTGAACCGTTTTCAATGCTTGCAGCAAAAGGTCTAACAAAACAAGAAAGAGCGTGGTAATGACGCCCAAAGAAATTGTCGATCCAATTATTGCAGCTTTCTCTTGTGAATTTCACATTTGATAAGGTTTTCTTTTGAGAGGGTCGTTACACGTCACCATTTGTGTACTTTGTAACGAGAAAATGCTCTTTCATCTTGAGATCGGAATTTAATCCAATGCCGTTGGAGGAAAAGTTGCGGTGTCTCTATGCTTCATTATGCGATTTCATTAATATAAGTAATGCTAGAGGTAAATTACGTACATAGATACAAAGGGTATTTGTGTGATCTTTTCTTGTAGCCATTTGCTTTGGATGTCTTTTGCCAGGGCTAAGAAATGTGCATATTTTGCTTCTTATGCAGAGCTGGGCTAGTTTCGAACCTCCAAAAACAACTGTAAAAAGAGTGCTCTTGCATGAAGACCGCGTGATGGCAAGCGCAGACAGATCAGCCTTTTTGGATAAGAAAGATGTTACGTCCCACATGCTGGAAGGATCAGCTGTTGCTCGTGCAGACCGCTATACTGCCACCTCAACTCTCTTATATCCTTCAGAGGAGGAAGGTAAGCCAAAACTTGAGTGGACGAAGTAATGTGCTAAATGCATTTAACTTTCTGAGGGAAACTGCTGTTGATTGTTATTCGTTTTATTTATGTAGGAATTCAGGGCAGACCAACAAAACAGTCTTCCATGTTCTCCTCACATTCGGTACCCGTATCCTCAAATATTGCCAGACAAAATAATGTAAGGTGGAGTTTCAATCCAACTGCCAACCTATCAAGCAGTGGGGTTACTATTATTGAGAAGCCCAATACCCTTTCTGTCAAAGATTCCGAGTCTATTCAGGGGTCCCTTGTTGAACTACATCAAACACTATCAGTTTCCAAGAGCTTACATGGCCAGACACTTTCTTTGCCGAAGAAACCCAGTGAAATCTCAGATTCGAACACCTATCCTGTGAAGTCTGCAATTGAAAATGGGGAACATCATCCTAGCATCACGAAAAACTCCTTTATGGAATCTGGGAAAGGTCTTGAATCACCATTTTATTATTCATCAGTTGTTGATCCAGCTCCCAAGTTGAATCCAGAAGTTTACCAGTCTGATACTGCAGCAAGTAAAAGCCATTCTGGTAGATTAGCATCATCTTCTCCTGTGCTTTCCACTTCGAGCAGTCCATCATCTCCACCGGTCCATTCATCATTACCGCTTTCATCTTCTTTACCTAATCCAACTGAAAAAACATCGTCATTGTCCATCTCAATAGGAAAACCGACTACTAGTTTCAAAGCCAGTACAAATGGCAGTCAGGCTACCTTGCTTTCCCAATCATCGGGCTCTTCCCCTTCATTTCTTTCTTCTGTCTCCTCCTATAAGATTCCTGAAAAAGCAGTGCCCTCAGCTATTCCCATCCCTTACATGAACTGTGAAATCGAGTCTCCCAAGAGAGAGCAGCCTCTTATGCCCAAGCTTAGTTCCACAACAGAGGAGAGTTCTACAGTTCGAGGTTCGTCTCCAAAGAATGAGCCTGGGTTTACTTTGAAGCTCGAGTCTTCATTGCCATTCAGGTCTGGAGGTGAACCTTCAGCTAATTCGCATTCTGGGAGTAAGCTGAGTTTTGATGGCATGTCTTATCCTACAACAAATGCAGCATTGAATGCTAAACCAGAATTGTCATTCACAAACTTGTCTGCAGCAGTTCTATCAAGTGAAAGTTCTAATGTCGCAGTCACCCAGGAGGACGAGATGGAGGAGGAAGCTCCTGAGACAAGTCAGACAACTGAACTCACTTTAGGAAGCCTTGGTAGTTTTGGGATTGGCTCATCCCCAAACCCCACTCCTGGTAAGCCAAATCCATTTGGCGGGGCATTTGGTGGTGTGGTGCCAACTCCAGCTAGCTCTCCTTTTAGTATGACTGTTCCTACAGGGGAGCTGTTTCGACCTGCATCCTTCAGCTTCCAATCTCCACAACCTTTCCAACCATCCCAGTTACCAAATTTTGGTGCGTTCTCTGGTGGGTTGAGTACAGGATCCACTCCTCAGATCTCTGCTGCAGGAAGTGGATTTGGGCGGCCCGCACAGCTTGGATCAGGGCAGCAAGCTTTAGGATCAGTTCTTGGTGCATTTGGACAGTCAAGACAGCTTGGTGGTGTTGTACCTGGTACAAGTCCCTCTTCTACTAGTAGTTTCAGTGGTGGTTTGATCAGTTCTCCTTCCACTGGTGGTGGGTTTGCTGGTGCTGCATCACCTGGAGGTGGATTTGCTGCCGCTGCCTCAGCCAGTGGTGGATTTGCTGCCGCTGCCTCAACTGGTGGTGGGTTTGGTGGCATTGCTTCAGCTGGAGGGGGATTTGCTGCCACTGCCTCAGCTGGTGGTGGTTTTGCAGGAGCTGCTTCTGGCAGTGGATTCCCCAGTTCAGGTAGAGCACCTTTTCTTCCCACTTCTTTTTTGGCAGCACCCAACAAATGACGGATATATATATATTTTGACTTGCATTGGCTTTGAGGTTATTGATATCTGTTATTCGAAATATTGAAGGTGGTGGATTTGGAGCCTTTAACAGCCAGCAAGGAAGTGGTGGCTTCTCTGCATTTGGTAGCAGTGCAGGAGGGACTGGAAGACCCCCATCTTCGCTTTTCACTCAGATGAGAAAATAGTCGGCGTCCTAGCAAAAGCGGAGATAACAGATCCTGATCCTAATGAGTGGGGCAAGTTTTAATGATATTTGATGATCATGTTCTCATAAAGGGGAAAGCGCCTTTTGACCTACTTCATATTTGAGGAAGGTACTAAAAATAGAAAGCAGAGAGTTTTTCTAAGTTGGGAACCTCCTTTCAAACCAGGTCGTGAAAACAAAGTTCTCTTTTTGCGTTGATGAATTGCATGTCGGTCCTTTCGTTTAACATGGACGACTTTGAAGGTGTATCCTTATTAGCTGAAAGCTTTAGCTAGGCAACCTGAAAAACTTGCGCGGAGTTCAAATCACCATGTTGTCCTATTTTACATTTGTATTTAAGGGTTAAGATGACCCGGTTCATACCTCAGTTTTTTCTTGTAACAAACTTTGTTGCGGCTATATATAACTGGTGATGGATTCCTTAACCTTTCTATAAAGGAATTAAAGGCTGAAACTGTAAAAGAGCACCAAAACAATTGTGGTGGTTTATGGCTTTCTTGCCGAGTTATTGTTCATGAGTTTTTCTTTTTGCAGGGCTAATATGTTTGGTCTCTGTGTTAGCTTTGCAAAGTTCAACGTTCCCTTTTCTCATGCTAATTCCATCATCTCGTGTAGAATTTGCACCAAAATACACTTTGATGCATAATTTCCTTTTCCATTGTAACATACAAAAGAAACTAGAAATGAGAAACTTATAACCATAACTTCACACATGAAAGCTATTGAAGAAGAATGGGTTGATACCTTGTTTTATGAACTTCAATTTTTGTTTAGTTGTAGTTGCAATGACCACTTAAGTAATAAAGGTTTATGAGCCTTAAAGTTTATTTAGTCTTTTTTCTTCTATCGGCAATTAAGGTTTGTTGAGTTGTAGCTGCAAATGACCACTTTAGGCTGTGATGCCCGAAAGTGTGTTATGCTATTATCCAGTCAATCTTTTGTATGGCTACATCACACAACCAAAATCTACGAGATACGGAAAGAAAATATCATTTAGACATTTGAAAGGAGGTATCTTGTCCACTTTCTGCGTGCAGTTTGCCTGTTTTAGGGCGAATTTAAACTGGTCATTTCCTAGGGCCCTAGAGAACATTTTTTTTGAAAGGAAGCCCTAGGGAAGTTTAAACATGTTAAAATCCAAGTACATCAATTGATATCTTTTTGAAACACATTTCTCTTGAGAAAAACGGATAAATTGAATGTGATCCAATGTCTCTGAGTCCAATTTTCTCAAGATAAATGTGCTCTGAAAAATATATATATAATATCAAAATTACATGATTTTTAACTGCCAACAGGCCCTCAAACGTGCAAGCTGCATGTAGCAGTTGGATTGGCCCAACTGCGCCACCTTGAAAGAAATTCTTCATGGAAGGTGATGACATAATCTTTTAGTCACTTTCTTTTGAATTGAGACAATTATGATGACTCTCCTATAAAACTTTTGACATTAACAAATTTGGCTTGGTGATAATGTGATGGCGACCAACAGTTAAGTACAAGCACTATCACATCATTTGAATTTGAATTTTGGAAACATCATCCTACATATGCCACAGAAAGGGCAACAAAAACCAACTAGACTCGGTTTTTCCTTAAAGTAACGTATATTTTGAGGGTGTTTTATCGGATGTTAGTAGGAGTATTAGAAAAGAAATTCCGTCGAGCACTGCCATGATCGCATTTATGTACACCACATTTTTAATACCATCTCATGTGGTGGCATCAAACACAATGATTGAATGGACTCCACATTTCAAAACTACTCAAATATGAGATGCTACCAAAATATGATAGTCAAAATCTGGTCAATCAAACATTAGTTAATCCAATTCCTGCCACCTGTAAAACCTTCCAAACTCATAACGGAAGGAAAAACATGTAATATTGAACTCTCCAAAAAAGGAAAATCAAACAGGTATGCCTAATTCTGAAATCTTCATCACTCTTTTGTTCATTGCCACCCTTTGCTGTCGGAGATGTGATGCCAAAGAAGCAACCTGACCACAAAGAGACAGAGTGTGGAGTAACAGCAAGAAAGAAGGGTAAAAAATAAGAGGGAGGCATTGTAAATGAGAAAGACATTGCACTCGCCTCTGCTCGGAGTCTTAAAGCTTCCCTACCAGGAAGTTCTCGCAATCCATCCATGAGGTCTGCAAAAAATGCAAGAAAAGGACAGGCATTGTCAAACAACTGGACTAGCTCCATTGGCTAGGACTCCTGCATCTCACTATAAAGTCCGGAGTTCAAATCTCCCCACCTACGTATGTGTGTTATTCTCTTTGTATTTTAGGGGATTATTTCACCCCCTTAATGGGGCTATTAGTTGGGTTGGGCTTAATAGTGATTGTAGACTTGTTTCCTAGTTGATGTAATTTTGATACTTGTATTATCCTACCGCTTGTAATAAATAAATAAAAAAGATAACCATTGTCCTACTTTGATGCAAAGTAATCCTAACCCAACAAAGACTAACAGAATGAAGTCACGAATATTAAGAGATCAAGTACCACACTTTAGGCCATACCTATAAAATGCTGAAGAAGAGTTGCACACAATCTCCCGTGTTGTTTAAAAGTAAAGGAACTTAAATTAAAGAGGCGCAAAGGGGGCACCACAACAAACATAAATGCAGCCAAAGGAGTATAAGAAGGAGCTGCAGGTCCACAAAGAACACCTACCCAATCCCAACCCGAGTCTTGTTGTCCTGACTCCTGATCAATCATACTCATTATTACCATAACATCCGAACCTACGTCTAGTGTCCCAATCAATCACTCATTATTACCACAACACGCCATCTAGATATATGTCCTCCCCTTTTCCTAAAGTTTTCCATTAAGAGAGAATTCATTTCAGATCAAGGTAACTCCCCTATTCTACCACAGAATATCTTCCTCCCATATGAGCGCTGAACTTCTCCCCTTATCATCTGAAGAACCAGCTGCCTTCCCACTTAAATAAGTATAATGGTTTTACCATCAAACAAAGATGTGAATCACAAGAATAATTTACTTACCAGAAGATTGGAGTTCAACCTTGTATGCAGATTTCACAAGACGCTGGATCTGAGATCCAGCATTCCTATCAATATTACGAAGAAAAAAAAAAGTGAGTGACAGTCTGACAGATACATAACTACAGAAACATGAAGCTTAAAAGCAGCCAGGAAAGAATCTTACATTAGCTCAGAATGGCCCCGTTTCATATCCTTTTCAGCAAGAGTAGCCCTTTCAAGCAGTTTTTTACTCTCATTTTTCATCACATCAACAGAAAGATTCAACTCTTTTACATTCTTTTCAGCTCTAACAAACTGGGCCTGCAATACATTTGTAAGCTTACTATGTGAGCTGGATTCTTAATTGGATTATGACAATGTGTGTCAGTGTCGAAGTGTATCAAAATAAAGAACTTCGAACGCTTAATGTTGAGCAACACATAGGTGTCAATGAAAGCTTCAGAGGTAAAACTACGAGCATCATAATTCTTAGGGAAATTTGTTGAAATGGTCCCTCTAGTTTCACTCTCGTCTCGATTTGGTCCCTCTATTTTCAATTTCACTCAATCAAACCCTGTAGTTTCGATTTTGAAAGAATTGAGTACAATCGATAACAGCTGTTACGAAAATAGACGGAAAAATCAATTAGGGGCATTTTTTAGGGACAAAACAGACTTCTCGCCCATCCCTTCTTCTTCCCCAATTAGTAACCATAACCCTAATCCTTTCCTTTGCATAAATAAATAAAATAAAAAAAACAAGAACAAAATGCTGGAAGAATTCATGTAGCTGATCCCAATTAATTGAAAATATAATGCTCGGCTAATTCCGGGCTTGACTTGGTTTTATTTCTCCGTACTCGTGCGACGGGAAAAGAGCATGGTGGGAGAATAGATTTTGAGAGAAAAGATTCCGGCAGCTAAGTCACATATAGAGCTATATAAGATGATCAGTCGACCACTCCCAGCAAACTTGCTTATAAAAGGCTCTCCGACACCAATATTCTCGCACTTCTCTCTCTCAAGAGTCTCCAAGGAGAAAATTGAAGTTTCAAAGGTAAGGCCGGCCTTCCTCTATCCTGTGTGTTTTCTGCTTCTATAGTAGAGATTTTCAAAACCTATACTTCAGTTTCAACGTTTTCATGAACAATTATTTAATGAGAACAACTACCTACTGTAATTTTACTGACCCAATTGGTTGTTTGTTGAATGAATAGATGGAGCACAATGGTCAAGAGGAGCAGATCTCAATATCTGTTGAACATCTCTTGTAGTAATGCCCTTGTTTTGCTCGTGTTGCATATTCCCAGCTTTGGTTTGTATTTTTCCTAGTCCGTACTCGATGGCTGTATCTCGTGGAAATTGCCGGCCAAAAAAAACATACAAATAGAATTTTCTTAGCTTTGTGAGCTACCTTTGCTGTTTTTTTTTTTTTTTGCAAAGAAAAGTATTAGGGTTAGGGTTACAAATTGGGGAAGAAGAAGGATGGGCAAAAAGTCTGGTTAGTCCCACAATAATGCCCCAAATTGGTTTTTCTGTCTATTTTTGTAACACTCGTTATCGATTGTACTCAATTCATACAAAAACGAAACTACAAGGTTCGATTGAGTGAAATTGAAATTGAAGAACCAAATGGAGACGGGTGAAACTAGAGGGACCATTTCAATAAATTTCCATAATTCTTAGTCTCATTAAAAAAAAACTTCTAAATATGGGGAGAATACCTCCTCACTCTGAAGCCTACCAAAAGTATGACGGAACAAAAACCTTCTTGAGCCTACAGATAAAATAAGGTCTTCGATATCAGAAACCAAGAATCATTTTGTATAAAGACAATTGACATTTTTAGTACATGCCGCCTCCATTACGGATTAAATGCTTGTCAAAAGGATCAAGTCAGGCCAATTAAAGAGCCTTTAAATGTAGGCATGAACAATGCACACAATGCAATACCTACAAGCCCTAATAATCAGCGAAGATGCAAGATGATGTTGTGAAACAAATAATAAAGGGGTTCACCAAAGCTAGTTATGTTTAACAATTTGACATCGGCTGCTAAACAATCTAATACACCCTACCTATGTCGGACTGATACGGACATGGACACGGGATTTCTATATAAATGGGGACATGACAAGGCAAGGGACACGACAAAAATAAATAGATAAATAAATAATATTAATTATATACAACTGGAAACATAGCTATACGTATAAGGATGAAGCATGAATATATTTCAATAAGCATCATATATACATCATATTACACTTTTAACCCAAAATCTTTGAAGTAAACACATTTACCCTAAACAAGTTTAACATTGCATATTTGACCCATGTTGTGTCCCTTTACATGTCCTCATCGTGTCCCTCCTATGTCCCCTTAACAAAATTATTAAATCTAATAAACGCGCCACGTGGCGTTTCCTATGCGTATTTTGCCGTGTCCCCGTGTTGGACACGGAGACGCGCTAGCTTTTAGACTGGCAAGTATGAAGCTCTTGTTTTTTAGTTGAAATCAATAGTCATTACGGACACTTCGCCGGAGGTCACGTACCGATGTCAGACACTTGGTGGACATCGACACTCTCTAAGCACTTGTCGGACACTCAAATTAGAAGTATCCCATGTTTTTATGAACCTATTTCATTTGGACACTCGAGGGAGAAGGCGGACACACTCTAGAATACACAAGGACACCCTTACGACACTTGTGAAAGTATCCTATTGCAATCCTCTATTTTAGGCAGTTTATCGAGATCGTATCGGGATCAAATCAGAATCGTATCGTGATCAAATCGGGATCAAATTAGGATCGTATCGTGATCAAATCTTGTAATCTTTTCCTTTTTTAGACGTAACTTTTCTCTATTTAAACATGTAATAGTTTCATTATTTTGTATTCCGATTATTAGTAATACATCAATTTTCTTCTCTCCTTTAGTTTGTCACATGGTATCAGAGCCTAAGTTCTAGTCCTATCGGAATCCGTTCTCCGGCGGGCGGCCTAATCCTCGCCGCCGTTCGCCGGGCACTATGAATTTACATCAGAAATCTGCATCTCTCCTCTTTCCCTCGAAATTTGTTCAGCATCTGTTCTTCCTCCAATCTGCAGCCGAGTGTTCTAAAAGAAGGTCTAGAAGGCCGAATGCTCGCCGCCTAGGGGCTAGAAGGCCCCTCACTAACTAGCTTGACTAGACCGACTAATTGCCGGACTGGGTGTCGAGTACTCAGCCCTGGAAGCTAGAAGGTGCCCAGCCGCCCTAGGAGAGCCTAGCGATTTTAGAACCTTGCTGCAGCCGAAATCTGTTCGGCATCGGTTCGTCCTCCTATCTGTAGCCAAAATCTGTTCGGCATCAGTTCTTCCTCCTATTTGCATCTGTTCTGGTCTCTGTTTGCGTTCTTCCTCTATTTGCATCAGCTCAGCTTTTGGTCGGTGTTTGGCATTTTCAGCATTAATGGACGCACTTTATTGCAGTTGGCTTATCTCCTTGGCAAACTCACTATGCTCTTTGGACTCACATTATGAGTTTGAGCGGGGTTGTGAAAGTATGCTATTGCAATCCTCTATTTTAGGCAGGTTATCGAGATCGTATCGGGATCAAATCGGAATCGTGTCGTGATCAAATCAAGATTGTATCGTGATCAATTCAGGATCGTAGCGGGATCAAATCTTGTAATCTTTTCCTCTTCTTTTTTTTGCGTAGCTTTTCTTTATTTAAACATGTAATAGTTTCATTATATTGTATTTCGAAATACATCAGTTTTCTTCTCTCCTTTAGTTTGTCAGAACTCTATGGACACTTGAGGGTCTTCTTTTCGTTAATAGATAAACGTGGTTTTTTTGTTGAAATACTTTAGTAAATTATGTACCGGTAAATGTCAAAAGCAATGCATAGCGTGTTGATTGTAATAAGAGACTTGCTTTGTTTTATTGTATTCAAATATAATAAATTAAATATTTTCCTAAGCGTGTCCCCAATGTGTCGCATCCTCCAATTTTTGGAAATTACGTGTCGAAGTGTCGGTGACGTGCCGTGTCGCACGTACGAGTTAGTGCAACATAGTTAACTACAAGGAAATTATAGATACTAAACCTAAAGTTCGGATTCTGTCACACAATCCACAAGAAACCTCAAAAACCTCGTTAACTCTATGAGAATACATTCTTTCTAATCAAGAAAACTAACTACATCAATTTTAAGAGTGTCACATATATCCTACTCAACCATTCCAACTAAGATTGGGACTTGAATACAACACTGAGTTTTAGAATCTAGGTTTCCGACTTCTTAAATGTATGACCATAATAAGATTAAGAACCATAAAGGAAATCACATTGATTAGCTTATCCGTTCCTAGGTTCGGCCGATCTTGCACCGTAAAATAAGAGGTTCTGAATCTTGCTTATCCATTGACTAGCTGATCTAGACATAGGGGCTAAGCTCGTAGTTCCTAGCCCAAGCCTATTTATTATTTTTAAGCCTAGCCCTAGGTGGACAGCCCATAATAGACTTCTTTTACTCACATTGTCACTCACATGATAAAAACTACACGTTATTATTACAACAATTTGATGGCATATAATTCCAATTTGAAGAAGACATCACGGGCTCAATTCCCCACCTTGCTGCCCTACTTCTAAGGGGTGATGCCATAGTTGTCAGAATCGTGCGATTTGTTGGTTCGATTCAGGTATAAAACGATTCAGCTCAATTATACGAATCGCAAATAGGTAAGAATCGTGTAAGAATCACAGAATCGACTCGCAGAATCGGTGAATCTTGCGAATCATAGGATTCACTATATGAATGATGAAAACATGGATTTCTGGATTGGCAGGACCAGTTTTCCATACCCAAAACTCAAAAATTGTAAAATAAAGTGGGGGGTTTTGCCCCAAATGTTAGGCAGACGAAGGGTCGAAACCATTTTTAAAAAGTTGTAATCGTGGTTTTAACTCTTAACATGACTTCATTCAAGGTTTTCTCATACCTGGTTTGAAACCTAACTTCGAAGAACAAAAAATAGGAGTCAGACCAACTCGCCATTAGCCCATGAGCCTTCAATTCCTTGAGCAAGAGGCACCGAAGCATCTTCATTATTCTCGAAACGATTGGAGATCCATTCATGGTAAGCTTAAATTGGGTATAGCTTAATCAGTCCACTCAAGGTATATTATATTCAAATATACTCCTATTCAGTTCATTTACAGTATGGCATATTATATTATATTCCAAAATGTGAGTTCTGATTAGTATTATATTGGGGTATTGGTTGTCTTTTTCCTCCACCCACTAAAGTATTCTTTGATTATTTCACTCTTTTGGGTATTAATAGCTACGAAGTAGTGTTGACTTTGTGGCTATGTGAACCTACAAAATAAAAAGGAACCAAAGTAAAGACTCTAAATGCCAACATTGTACCCGTGATCATCAATTTATCTTTCAAAACAATACTTCTATTGATTCAGACTCAAAATATGCATTTTTTAATGCATTTTAGAAATCATGACCGAATCGGAGCGATTCACGATTCGATTCACGATTGGCAATCAGGCCTTTTCGATTCACCATTTGACAACTATGGGTGATGCATTTCCCACATACAAAGCTATTTAACAATAAAGCATTTTAACATATATACTAGGTAGTCCTCCAAAGCCTGGCTAGCAAGTTATCGTGCCCCAAATCTTAATTATAAAGCCACGAGTCCTTTGGCCCAACGGAATCACGACTGCACTTAGATGCCTGGAGGTCAAGAGTTCAACTACACTTCCAAGTTGCTAATCTGACTATTCCAACAATACTGACTTTGGCCGAGCCAAAAAAAATCTTAATTGTAACTTATAGTCCAATACTTTCATACAAAACTCAAGTTTAAACCAAAGCCCTTGAAGAGCAGGGCCGGCTCGCTTCAGCCTACTAAGTACCATGGTTCTAAAAATAGCGCCAACAGGATTTCGGGAATCTGCTAACAGTTCTGTTTATTGAATAAAAGACTTGCTACTGTTACGTGTTGTCACACAACTATTACGCAATTGAACAGGCCCGTCACGGCTCTATAACAATTTTGCAGTATTATGACCCTATAGCCAACAATTTTGCAGTATTACAACCCTAAAGGCTAAGTTGAGACTCGCCTCAAGGCTAGGCTATCAAAACACAGTCTTGAGGCCCTCGAAAATTTGTCTCATAAAAGACATCAAATCCTCTCTCAATTTTTGAATTTTTTACATTCATCAAACTTCTAAATGCTTACGCGTCAACAGCTAGCTGGTGCGTTTGCCTTTAAAAACGCCGGTAGGGTTTGCTTTCTTTGTTAATTTACAATTTTTAATAACACAGTTCCTTTTTTCACTTTGCGACTAGTAAATTACTGTTTAGAAGTTAAACTCTAATCCTGTACTATTCCTTTTGTAATAACTCTACTATTGTTCTTAATATTTTCCTTTTCACTCTTTTGCATCACATTTCGTAAGTATTAATCCTGATCGCACAACATATATGACTGATTTGTGAGTTCCAAATCAAAACAATGAATTTCATATGGTAAGGAACTAAGTAAAAGCTGAATCATCATACATGAAATGCATCAAGATCTTCTGCATCTTTCACTTTTACTGTGAACTCCAGAATCAACGAGGAGTGAGCATTATAATTCATAGTTTAACTTGTAAAGCGACTAGTATATATTCAGTGTTACTACTTTATGCGGGGTAAAACCATATTCGCCTCCAGTCTGGGGCTATATTTGATACATAGGCCAAAAACCCTCATAAATTTGAGAAAACATACTTCGCATAAGAAGAAGGCTAGCTGTAACAGCAATTCCTCCAGCCACAAACGGGTGCTCTTTTGCATCCATCAACCCATCTATAAGAAGAGTTACAACAGTGAGAAACTTAGAATAAACAATACATCACTCCAAAATAAACTCATGCGGCTCATGCCCAAAAAATCGGCCAACGCAGTAATTCTTCCGATTTGATTCTTCTTCTTTAGTAATTGCCCGAATTTCAAAACTTACCATAAGATATTATCAACGAAAATTAGAGGGGATAAAACGAGTGGTGGGTTTCTGAATTTTGAGCCTTCAAAGTATGAGACGAATAGAAAGATAAAGATTCTAATGAATTCCAAGACAAAAGAAACTTATAAAAAAATGAAGCCCAGAAACAGCAGTTGACTATCCAACAGATGTTGCTCATCATTGAGCCACACATAAAACCTTCAGCAACCATGCCTTTGAAGAACAACAAATTGTGAACTTTTAGTTATCCTTCATCACAGCAACTCACCTTTAACCCTGTGGAAGAAAGCATCTTCATAAGTTCTATAATGGGATCGAATTTCCGGAATGAAATCCTGCAAGACAAATTCAAGTTTTCAGAAACACAGAGAAAACGAGGATTGTGCAAAATGAGCAGAATACATGGATGTCTGAGAGGAGATGAGAAGAAAAAAAAGCGCACATCCTTATCTTTTGCCTTCTAAGGCAGGTAAAATGTATTTTTCCTGTGATAAGTGGCATGTAACATATATAGCATATATATAAGGGTAAATTTCACTAACCTCCCCTTAGGTTTCTGACACAAACAAAACCTCCCCTGAGGTTTCTGAAATGTCACTAACCTCCCTTGCTTTACCTGACATTATCCAAACGCCCCCTTCCGTTGCATTGCCGTCTAAAACTTAACGGCCTCAGCTGCTTTCAACAATTCTCGGAGGTAAAATGTCCACAATACCCCTACATTCTAGTTTCTTCTTTTTCGTATTCTCTTTCTCCATTTAATCTCAAATTTTTCATGCTAGCTTCTCTTTTTCTTTTTCCTCATCGCTGTGCCAACAATGTTTAAACTTTTATCATCTCTTTGCCCACAAAAATAATGTTCATGTAGCTATGTAAGTAGTTATGAACCGGTTTATTTGGTAACCCCATCACCCACTCCAAGTATACCACCGATCAAAAATTAAAATCCAATTTTCCTAAACTTATTCAACTATTAAGACCCGTTTTTTTTTTTTAAACAATAACATCCTTAAGTTTTAATACCAGATTAGAAATAAATCCAGGAGTTCAATCAGCTGCTATTGTCGTCTCCTCTCTCGCTTTCCAACAACATAAGCCTTCTTATAAAAAAATATGAACGCAACCCAACCCAATCCAAATCAAAATGCACCACCGATTTGTTTTTATTATATGGAAAACAAAACTGAACATAACAGGACTCTCAAATGAAAATACACTTGTATTAGTATTAAAGCCCCATACTTGGACGGATTTCAATTTTTATTGAATAAATGATGTACTGGCACCTGTATAAAATCTGCAATATAAGACCCAGGAACCTTAAGGTGACCCATGCAGCGAGGGATTTTTCATCGTCTCTTCAATCGAAATTTGACAATCAAACCTTGAGAGCATCGATGGTGGGAGAGTCTTGAATACTTATCACGGGATCGCCGAACAAATTGATAATCAGCAATTTTCGGACTGCCTTGTTTCTATAGTTGCGAAGTAGGGGTTTTCCAAAATCAGTGGTTTGTACATAAATCCTATATACCACAGAGAGAGAGAGAGAGAGAGAGAGAGAGATTTGGTGTTCGCTGTGGTGATGAAGGCTGTTGCCGGTGAGGTTGCTGCCATGCTTCTTTAAGCAGCGGAGAAGGCGGCATATGGTGGGGGGAGGCGTTGTGGGTAGGGATAAAATAGGGTCTTAGAACTATGGAGACAAAACGAAATCGAAAAACTTACGAGTATTAAGATGAGACGTAATCGGAAAATTTTTGGAGACAATTTTTTGGAGGCAGAGGGAGGTCTGAATTGAGATGGGTGTTCAGAGAGCAAGGAAATGCGTGGAAAGAAAATGGGGCAAAGAGAAGACCTTTACTTTTTTCTTTTTGAAATGAGGGCATTTTCGTCAGTTGAGCATCAGAATTAACATCGTTTGAAGGATATTTAACAGATGGAGGCATTTGGATATTGTCAGATAAAGCGAGGGAGGGCAGTGACATTTCAGAAACCTCAGGGGAGGTTTCTGTTTGTGTCAAAAACCTGAGGGGAGGTTAGTGAAATTTACCCTATATATAATGATTCTGCACACCTGGGGCATCTCCACGGGCTCTTAAAAAAAGAGTGCCGAAATGTGCATTATCTTGTAAAAAATATTACGGAGTAAAAAGTAGGACCCATTTGTTTTTGTTAAGAGTCTGTTAGTTTAGGAATTGAATAAGTATTCCAATCGTATGGTTAAAGTATGTACCAAGGTAATCAATGTAAGCCAGCTGTATTAAAATATAGATATGTATATGCATTCCTCTCTCCTCCCCTCAATTTTAATGTGTGCTAAGTGATTACCAAACTTGGCACACATCCTAGCACCTACCTAACTAGCACACTCTAGAACACAAGATAACTCGCTCAATGGAGCCTCTAAAACACATATCTATTTGGTAATTCTTAGCACACACTACTAAATACACTAAACTAGACACCCATTAAAGATGCTCTTATGGCTGAATTTCCATGGTGCTCCCCAACATGGTTAGTTCCATCTCTCTGTTTGTAGAATTCCAAGATAAGTTCCCAAGTTCTTGTAAGAAACGTCTCTAGAACTACTAGAGTTTCTCGTTCTTTGTAGGTGTTGTTCAAAGATTTGAAGTTGCTTCTAGTTTTTAGTTGTCAATATAAGGAAGTTTTGTTATCGTTAGCAGGAAAAAGCTGGTACGAGATGTTGATGGCTATTGAAGGTTAAAACAAGTCTAATAGGCTTTGGAAGCCTAAACCAAAGGGATATGGGCAACACGAGCATCAAGAAGCCTTTTTGGTCTAAATATATGAACCCGCGGTAGTTTAGTACACGGGTATTTTGGTAACTTCAAAATCTACGAATCATGCGCAGCAGTTGTCGTTCAAGGGTCATCGTGAATCTATCAGTTGCATGAATATGCATTTATATGCATTTAGATACATAAAACGAAAGGTTTATTAATTACATTGTAAACCATCGTTAGGTTCATTAACCACGTGTCTTTTTCAAAAAGTAAGCATTTATAACTACATTCATTCACTTGACTTATTCAATGCATATCTAGGTTCATTTACATGACCCATTCAGTGTATTGATCCATTATCAAGTTCAGTGAAACGCATGTAGATTCATTTTGTCAAGACTCTAGCAAGTAAAATAGCCTTTTGCGAAGCTTAACTACCAATGCAATCTTCCAATTTGATGAATAGAGTTGCTTATTGAATTTGCCTTTACAGGCTCGCTCTTCGTGATTAGAGCTGCAGTCCTTGCAAAATCATTTTAACCCTTGAGAGGGTGAAGCACCACTATTATTCCCATTGTTGGCAGCAACATCTAATTTCTCTAAAATCGTCCAACATCAATGTGTCGTAGTGGACTGGTACTTATGAGTTTTTCTTATTTGTCCAAAGCGGAATGTCGCATCCCCCCATTGCCGGGTATAGTACAGGATTCACAAACGTGTGGGACATCTAATATTGACTTAGTAATTTAACCTCACCATATTCGTCTTAGCCTCAAGCTTCATGAGTCTTGGTTCTTCGATTTGGTCACCACAACCCATTCCTTCAGGCCACGGATTCCCTAAAACCATTCAAGCAGGTCAAGCTCACACCCTCCAGGACCACTCAGTAATATCACCATCTGGCACAGAGCGTGAATCGCCCTCAAGTGAAGCCTACTGCAAAGCGTCTCCCTAGGGGACCCTTCTAAGCACACCTCACATAGGAGCTTATCCACATTTTTTGGTGATGCTAGCTTTGATACCGTTTACAACTCCCAATCCCACATTGCACAATGTCATCCACTTCGGTGTGAACTCCCATAAGTTTAATGTGTTATTGGACAGTCAGACTTGGTAGCATTCCCCTATCTTATCAATCTAACCCATAAGCCTCAAGAGTATGAGCTCTTGGATCCTGATAGCCACAAATTGAGCAGTGAAGTTTCAGTTTGACCAGTGTTTTTTCAGTAGTTTGACATCTAAAGTGGATCATAAGGAAGGTCAAAGCACGGATTTCGAGAACTCAAGTGAAGAATGCTCAAAACCTGGTTTCCTGATTTCATAAGACCTTGGAATTTGTCAAATTGGTTCATCAGTCATCCTAAGGTACTCAATATGAATATGAGCTAAGAGGAAGACAAAACAAGCTTTGGTTTCCTGATTTCATAAGACCTTGGAATTTGTCAAATTGGTTCATAAGTCATCCTAAGGTACCCAACATGAATATGAGCTAAGAGGAAGACAACAAGCTTTGAGAACTCTCATAATTCCAAAATCAAGCATTGAATAAGCAAGAATTCATCACATTCAAAGCTTTGGGACCTTTGGTGGACTTGATTAGAAAATTAGAATTGGTAACGCATCAAGAGTTGATACGTGTTTAGCAAGCATGTGGTCCCAGAATAACATCTTAATTTTGTAGGTTAAAAGATTCAACAGAAGATAAAAGCCGTGTCATGCAACTGTTCATTGGTTACAGTGCTAGATTTGCTTAGACTTCAATGCTTGTTCAATCAACAAAATTAAAATCAAGGTAAAAGTAAATCAATCATACAAAGATGCTTGCCATTTTTCACATCCAAATTCATAGAGGGCTAATAACATGGGCCAGTTTCACTAGAACCATAACAACTAATCAACCAGGTTTTTCACTGGAATCCTACCATGAATCAACATTCTTGTCTAGATCCCAAGTACCAACTAATTTTTGTTTCTACTGTTGTCCAACTAGATAGTTTCCCAAATGCTTATAGTAAAAGCAAGCGTCATAAAACTAGAGAGATCAGGGTAATCCAAGAATCACAGAAGCAGACATGAGAAGCTTGCCACCAGCCAGATTTCAGAAACAAAAGAAGAGTATCAAAACTATTAAATTCACACATTAAAAGAGTGTGCGTCTCTTCGCTGATTTCCACATAGCAGGCATGGAAATGTGCTAGGTTATAGAGACAGCGATATGCACGCTCACTTTTGACTTCGCAGATAGTTACAAATACAGTGGTGATATGCAAGCTTCTATAATCGGTGAATTTTGAAATGCACCTCGCCTCATTTCCAATGCAAAAACAATGTTCTGATTTTTGTCTATTTCCTGCACTTGAATGCACATTGTACCAAATTGTCCATCTATGACCTTAAACTGGACTGTTTTGTAGTTAACCTGTCAGCCATGAAGCACCGACACTCCTAAAGGTCCCCGTGTCCACGTATTGGACACAGCGCCATGTAGGAACACGTATGGGACACGCCACGTGGCATGTCCTTTAAATTAAATTAATTTAATTTTTGGAGTGGGCACGTGGGGGACACAGCATGGACATACGTTTCCCACATATCCTCTCTCTCTCTACACACACACACACACACATACATATGTGTACCTGGTATATATTTGTTGTATATATCTCCATCGATGTGTGTATGTGTGTATATCTTTCAAATACTCCCTCCATCCTAATTTATTGGTCCCTTTTGGGGATTCCACTTGTCATATTTTTTATTTTCTTCTTTTACCCTTCAAAACACCATCATTGCATGTACTTAGTTACAAAAAGTAAGAGAAAATGTAAACTCACCACTTTTGCCCATTACTTTGGAACTGGGACAATAATATTAGGACAACAAAAAGTGGCAATTGGGACAAAAAATTAGGGACGGAAAGCGAGTATACATGTGTATGTATTGGTATATTGCATATAGATCTTACATATCAAAAGAAAAGTGTATATATCTACGTATATAAACTGTTAGCGCTTAGATATAGGATATATTTATTTATGCAGTTATTTAACTATTTACTTTTCCCCAGCCGTGTCTGTGTCCCCATTTTTTTAGAATTCCCGTCTCTGTGTCCATATTCGTGACGGTGTCCGTGCCACATAGCCTGTCAGCAACCACCCTTACCAGCAATAATCTGAAACCCAAATTTGATGTTGGGTCGATCGCCCAAATTGGGCCCAAGATTTTCAATGTCCAGCCATAACAGTAGTAAACTGCTACTTCCAGTATCCATCTGTGACAACAGTATACTGGTCTAATCTGTTATCTATCGCAGTGAAACTATTCCTTAACCAGCACCTGTTGTGCTGAATAAGAAACAATAGTGATTTACAGGCTCACTTTTGCTCTGATCAGTTGGACAACACCTGGTGTGCCCCGACCTCGCAGATTTTGCACTCCGGACTGTAGACTGTTGTTCCAACGTCTAGCCTTCCGGACTGAACACTATTGCCGCAAGAATATTGTCACTACGAGCTCCACAATCTTCCTACCCCGACCTCCTAATCTTAGTGATTACCCTGTCTTGGGACGGTCTTAAGTTCTAGCGACCCAACAGTTGCAGCACTGCCTCCAATTCTCTCAAGTCCTCTTTCCACACGCAAGTTGGTAGCACTATGCAGTCTCGGGATGGTAAGTTCCACCGACCCAACAGTGGCACTACCCTTTTGAGTTTTGAGGGGTGTTACAGTCCACACATATTTTTTTTACCGTGTGCACCTTCCTATCTTTGCTGAGTTTCCCATATCAAGCATGGATATGAATCAAATTGGAACCAACCCAAGGATTTCTTATAGGTCTCCTTGGTTCTTTGATTTATCGTTCATGTACAAACTCTTCAGCTATATATAGCCTCTTTATGTAACTTACTAAAATCAAGCATTGCAATACAATATCCTCTTCCCTAGAATCTAACAAAAACAGACGCAGCTCCCATCATACTTTCATCCGATGAATGATGGTAATTTGATATACGTAAAGTCTTAATAAAACCAGACGCAACTCATATCAACATGACAACATCCAATCTGATGAGAACTGGATCGACTTTTAATGTTTAAGCGAAAAGATAAAAAAATCCTAGGTATTTATTCATTCACTTTAAACAAAAGAGGAGGAATCGAAAACGGAACGGGGAAAAAGGGCAGGGGAGAGAGAGAGAGAGAGAGAGTACCCGTAAGGTCTGAAGATGGGTAGAGGAGGTGTGTTGGAGAGAACGGGCGGAGCGAATAGCGGAGTCGGTGGACTGGACCACAGTGCGCGGCAGATCCTCCGAGATGTACGAATGCCATGATTTCCCTTCATCACCCTCTTGCTGCGGCGGCGGCGGCTGTAGTTGAAGATTTGGTGATTGCGCTTGTTCAAGAGAAGGATTCAGTGAACCAACTGCCTCGCTCTCTCCCTCTGCCATCTCCCTCTCTCTCTCTCTCTCAACGATGCCTGCCTCGTATTGTTTCCTTCCCTTTCCACCCCCTCCGAGCCAGAGTCGAGTTGACTCGAGAAGGAGCGTCTCCAACTCAAAATTATTGGAAAACATTTATTCTTTATTTTTATTTTAAAAAGTAATTATCATCCACTAACTACAACCATAATTCCATATTTTTTAAAATAACAAAACTCAAAATTCAATCATCTCTCATTATTTTTAAAAAAAAATATTGAGTATTAATTTTTATAATTAACCAAATATATTCAACATTAATTTAACTTAAAAAATTTATTAGTACACTGTTAATATTACTAATCTTATCACTATTACATCACAATGTTAAAAATTATAACTATAATTTTTTTATTGTGTAAATATATATAGAACATTCTTCGTTCCCGAAAAAAAACTAAAAAATGTATATTCTTCATGTTGAACAGAGGGACTCTCGAGGCAATCGAAGGGTCTCACCCGTAGCATCGGTTACCTCCCGTAGCACATTGAATCTGGACGCGTGAGATTAATGTTGCAACTATAACTCCCCGTGATGTGATTATAATGGTTGAATTCATTTCCGAATTCATGGTGGCAGTTTCTTGAGTCTTATTCTTTATATTGGACCATCCCGTTTTGGATTCAACACCAAAAATTTAAGTTCCCTCAAAACTATTGTGAAATCCGTTCCTTGTGTGAGAGAGAGGCACACGTAGTTCGTTTCCCAAGGCAATCGACGGAGGTGTTTCGGTGGCTTGTGATTTGTCATTTTATCCTGGGAGATAGACGCCTATAACTTCTACAATACACACGATATGCGGCGAATCTATCTTAAGGATATTGTGTCTTACACATGACTCGGCTCGTTTGCTGTAATTCTGTTTGTATCTCGTTTTTGTAATATGTTTATCTATTCTGTTAACTGTAATTTGTAATACGTTTTATGTATCAATGAAATATGTTCTCTGGATTTCCGTATTTTTTCCAACAATGGTTTCAGGCGATTTTAACGTTCTTGCATGTAACGTTCACATTCTGTCAAAACCCGACTAGCCAAACTACAGAACAATCTTGTCACGCCCTGGATTTTCAACTAAATAAAATAAACTTTTCTCACAAGGAGTACACATAAATCTCATACATTCTTTTCCACAAGTCATCTTACAAGATTCTACATCCAATAGGTACCCGTGTCCCATGAGAAAGACATGAAAATTTTATTTAAAATTATTACATTCTTCCAAAAGTTAAAGAGGACAAAAATGAATTTCATTGCAACTTTATCTCCCAAAAGGATGCTTATGAGTTAATCAAATAACTTATCATGTATGCTTTCAAGGAATTCCATGCACCAAGCACTCCAATTCATGCCTCAGAATTTACACTTGTAAACAAAATGGGGTGAATATTTACTTCGCCCAGTAGAAATTTCTTTAATCAGATCAACATGTGCATGAAATAGCCAAGCAATAATGATGTGACAAAATGTGATCGAAGACTCTTAAACAGTATTCAAGATAAATGACTTCATCAAGCTCTAAGAGTGGTAACTCTACACGCACACGTCAATTCATACTCACATGATATCCATTTCGGACCGTCAATTCCCGAACTTCCCTAATACCCTGGGACCCGCTGTAACATTTTCAAAATTTGCAACTCTCTAAGCATTTTCCGGAAGTTGATCCATCGAATCCAACATCACTCACGCCACACGTTAACATAAAAAAAAAATATCATGTACTGAGAAGATTCTCCACATTGTTTCTATTAATAACCCCGTCAACATTTCCTACCACGCGTACCTCATATCTTTCACAACAAGTATTTCGGGTTTGTGGGACCCGTACTCATCTTAATAACACATTCCGGGTATGTTTCCAATTTATTTCCCAAGTGTCCATACCTCCAACAAATGCCCGCGTGTCCCTCTAATACCCGTGTGTCCCACAAGTACCAACGTGTCCTACAAGTATCCACAAGCATCCACGTGTTTCCCCCAGTGTCCAAATATCTCCCAAGCGTCCCTCAAATGTCATTGAGTTCCTTACATGTTACAATGCAACTGAATAAAGTCTACTCACAACCATTTCACCCACTACGTTGAAAATCAACAATAAAAGCACATGCACAAATATGAAATAACAAATTCCCTAATTAGATTCACCTATCTCATGACGAACCGTGCGGGTGAGAGTTTAAACTAGTGTTTAATGTCGACGTGCTTGTTCATAACGTGTCCTTCGAGTATTCTTAACCGTGGTGTTCACGAAGCATTTCAAACCGTCAAGTACAAGTCTATAAAACTAGTTCATAGCTTTTCGGACGAGTTCTTAAGTAGTAATATTTGTCATTCGTTTCTACAAGATTACACATTCAAAGTCCGAACGACTGCCAAACGAGTACCAACGTCAAAGGCAAAATAGAGACACTAAACTGTAAAATCCATCCGAACGGTTGTGACTCCGTCTAGACGAGAAACATAGACAGCAGCAATCCGCAACTACAATACTCTGGTTCATGTGAACCTCAACCAAACTCCAAGAGATAAGGTCCAACCCCAAATTATATGGTTCCAACAACTAAAATAAACTAGAAAACGTGATATTATCAAAGGATTTCCAATGACTTCAAAGGACAATGATCAAATCAAGGCACAAAATCTAGTAACCAATAAAATCTTTAAATAGGGAGGGGATAACTGATCCACTCCCTCCCAAACCATGGATGAGGAGTGGACCCGGGACTAGTCATCCGAGTCCAAAAGTTATACCTCTCCTTATCCTTTATCCAAACGAGGCCTCAGTGGACAAAAATACCCTTGATCTTCTCTTTTTGACATACGATCGTTTTTTTTTCTCTATTTCTCTTCCACTCCGTCTTTTTGTTGTGTGGATTTTGGGAGATCATAGGTGGCAGTGATAGGTCGTTTTCGTACCAAAAATATAATTTATAAAATAGGAAATTAACTAATATCCCGAAGAATAGTGGTTAAATCCAAGGTCGATCCGCAGGGACAGATTGGCTAAGTTATGTTACTTTCGATTAATTTCTAATTTAATTCGAGAAAAGATTGGTTGATTGGTGATGATTTTAAGAAAAACTAAATTAGTAAAGTAGTAATTAAGTTGGAGAAAACTGTGAAGAGAAAGATCTAGGGTTTCGAATCCATCCCGACCACGTAACGAAACTATGCAAAGGTTAGGGCTACTATTCGAATCACAATTGTCAAGAAAATATTTGTGATTGTTAAAAGGTATAAACTATCACACGGCACAGACCGTCTCACTAGCATGATGTCACGCCGCCCAACGGCACGATCCGTCTCACAAGCATAGCCTATCTCAGAACTTCAAGCACAACATTGAAAACAATTGCATAATGTGTATTCGAAAACCGCGGATATGAATACGAAACAGATTGAAAGTATTAAAAATCCTTCCGTACAATTGAAAACGAAAGAGTTCTAGTTATGCAATCGATCCGAATAAATAAACCAAACCCTACACATAAATAAAGTTACTTGGAGCGGGGTTTCATCTTCTCCCTAGAAAAAGAATTAGCCTACCATTGGAATGGAAACAGCTGTCCTCGAGTACCCCGAAGGGTTTTGCGCAGCCTCCTCTGATCGTCCGCCCCAAAAAGTCCCCCCAAGCCCTTCTCCTTTATGTTCTATATATAATGCTAATGTGGAGAGTTTCCATTAAATGGGTTTCCTAATTATCTCCCCCAGATTCACATGGTTATCCTTCTCTCTTTTAATACCAATCAAGCCTACTGCCATGGGTCCCAATTCCGTCCCGAGCCACGACCACGTGCAGTACATATGTGCAACTTTCCTTGAGCCAGCTAGGAAATTGACTCAATGCTTCTCGTTATCTAGTGCACTCTTGATCCATTCTCTTGATTAAATTGATCACGGAATTTACTTCGACATAGAGTAAAACGTCAACTTTGCGCTCTTTTTATACCAAAGCCTCTAAATACCTGCAACACGCAATAAAAGAAATTAAACTCCAAGTAATAATATAAAAGAACGTAACAATAATAAATTAAGGGGGGTTAATGTGAACAATTACGCACCTATCATCATTTGCTAAAATCAACCCATTTCCGCAAATGAAAATGAGTTGATTTTAGCAAATGGCCTTTCATCATTTGCTAAAATCAACCCATCGATTTTATGGAATTCCCATTTTATCAAATGGGAAACAAGGTAAGCCAAAAAGTTCAAACTTAAACCATTAAAGAAAATTTCATATATATTGTGCTTGTGATACTTGAGAAAGAAAAAAAGAAAGTAAAGTCCTATTCTGCTTATGGTATCTACAAATCATTCACTACTTAGGGTAATAAATTCTGAATGAGAAAATGAAAGCTTCGATTAAGTACCTATAATTATCCGATTGAGCTGATTTTTTACAAGACCAATTCAAAAATTATTTTAAAATTATTAAACGTTGCGGATTTTACAAACACAAAAAAACACACAAAAAAAAAAAAAAGTTTCTGGAATTGCAGGGGGGTCACGTGACCCCGTGTACCCTTAATACATCCGCCCCTGGTTGTGATGAAAGGAATCGAGATAATCTCATGGTTGAGGCGAAATGACACTCATTAGAATCTTATTTGATGATTATGAGCCGTTCAATTTATATAGTATAGTGTTTGTTATCCATGCAAAAAACTATGGTTCTGTATTTTGAGTCTAATAAATCATATTAATCACAAGATAAATGAACAACAGACCAAAAGTCCACACTCCACAACCTCATGGGTCATTTCTCTTCAAGAAAATTTAAATTCAAATAAACTTTTGTGTGGGAGTGGCTTCCCCGGAGTGACCTCTCTGGACCGCCCTGGACGCTGAAGGTAAGGGGGAGTCGCTGTGGCCTCACCGTGATCCTGGCCGCTGAGCAAAGCAAGCAACCTGCACACTGAACAACCGTGTTAGTGCCTAGCCCGGACGGTGGTTGC